>JAVDBV010047910.1:0-41754 GCA_032619315.1 Piper longum
TTAGGCCGCAGGGGAAAGGGGGAGGGGGATGGGGGCTCTGCGGTGGCCAATTAGGGAAACCGAACAGAAGAAACAAATTTTATAAAATAAATTCTTAATTAAATAATAATACAATAAAATTTGGTTATTAAATGAAAAAAATAAAAAAAAGTATTTGATTCAATTTAATAAAAATAATTGTTTTATTTTAAATAAATAAAATAAATATTTTAATTAGGTTAAACTCGTTCTGTCGGTTAACAGAACAGGACGTGAAAGTCAGTTCCCATCCCAAACTTGTTCCAACCTCCTCCTCTTCTCCTTCATCCAATCCAATCCACAGTTCAATCCAAGGACAAATATATCCTCGGACCAACCTCCCAAGCTTCTTCTCCGCCAAGCCATGGCCATGGCCATGCCCAACTATATACATACCACCTCCTCTCCCCGCTTGTTTGTTGTCACGCCTTCTCACACATACCGTACGTGTATATATATGTCAACACCACCCCATACATGGATATATGCCAGCTTGTGGAAGAGCGTTCATGCCGGAGGAGCACATCCCAAATAGATTAATCTATAAGCCGTTTTTTTTCCCCTTACCCACTCCCCCCTTCCCTCCTCCTCCTCCTCCCTCTCTCAACAGCCCACACCAGGAGAGAGAGAGAGAGAGAGAGAGAGGAGAAACTGCTTTTCTCCCTTCTCTTATATTTTATCTGTTGAGTCAGTTCTCATTCCTTGGTTGCATGATTCTGCATGGTTTCATTTTTTTGTTTTTTTTGTTAGAATTTGGCTGTGTCCGGGTTGATTCTTGCTGCTGACATTTTTGGTCAATCTTGGTCTTCTGTTGTAACTTCTGAGTTGCATTGTTTCTGTGTTGGTTTTGATTTTGAAAGTTTTCTTTCTTTGCTTGCTTTCTCGTTGCAAGTTTGAGCTGCAGGATTTCTGGATGCTGGTCAATTGCTGTTGTTGAAGTTTGCTGTCTTTCCCAGCTTGAGATGCACTGGATTTGCATGCATTGTGTTTGTGCTGGCCAATTTTCTTAGAGATTTATTCAAATATTCGGTCAATCTTTGCTCTTTGTAGCTGCAAATTAGAGAATTTGCATTGTTCCAAGTTGTTGGACCTAAATAAAGGAAAGAGTTTTTTTGAATCCGTGGTTGTGTTGTGATTCGATTGGAAACATGATTGGAAGATGTCTGCATAAAAAATTGGCAGATCTTGGATCAGAAACTGTGAAAAAGACGGCTGCTTGGATCTGAAGTGAGGCATTCTAGGAAGGGAGGGGAGAGAGAGCGAGAGAGAGAGAGAGAGAGAGAGAGAGAGAGAGAGAGGTGGGAAGGTAACAGGTTTGACAGACTGTAAAAGGAGCAGGTTCCAAAAGTCGGTCGGTCGCTAATTAAATCTCTCCCAACTCCTCATAAGATTGGAGGTTGGTAAAGGTGCTGATGTGAGGTGGTGAATGGGGGCCATTGGAGGAGAGGACTTGCTGCAGCGGTGGGATAGAATGCAGCAGCCGCAGGACTCGCCGGCGCCGGTGGTGGCCCCGGCCGTCGGTGGGGAGGAGAGGATTCTGGTGTCGGTGAGGTTGAGGCCGTTGAATGAGAAGGAACTTGCCAGGAATGATGTCTGTGATTGGGAGTGTATTGATGACCATACCATCATGTTCCGGAACAGTCTTCCTGAGCGCGCCTTGTTCCCTACTGCTCACACGTTTGGTGAGTTTCTCTTCAGAAATTTTCTTTTCTCTTTTTTTGTTTGGTTTTGATTTTTTATATATTTCATGGTTTGGTTGGTGAGAATTTCTGTTCATCTCATAGATTGTTTGTCACAATGGGCTGTTTATGGGGATTTACCTTTTTTGTTCTGATTCTGTTAGGGAGTTAGTTTTTTGGGATGATTTAAAGCTTCATCTTTGTGTTTGCATTATAATCATGTTTATGAAGAAGAGGCAGTTTAATCCTCTGTGTTTTCTACAGTTTCACAATTTTGGTGAGGTTCATGAGCTTCGGCAGGTTCTTTTGTTGCTTTGATTTTGATTTTTTGCATTCCACGAATTGGTCTGTGAGAATATTTGTTCATGAATTACATATAATATTTTGTAGGTCATTAAGGTGATTGATAGTTTCAGCTTTAGTGCTTGTGTGATATACATGTGTTAAGCACAAGGGCAGTTTATCTTTAGCCTTTCCTGTGCTTACGCATTTGGTGAGTTTCTTGAGATTTTGCTGGTTTCTTCTCTGGTTGATTTTGTTTTTTCAGGACATGAAAATCAAAAGTTGGATTCATATGATGTCCTTGAATTGAATCATGTGTTGGATTACAACTTGAAAACCATGTTGTGGTTTGGTTCTTCAGAATTTGCATTCATTGATTCCTGTGATTTGATTGGCATATAGTGTGTGTCATTTGGAATTTTGAAATTTTTGGGTTTAGTTGTCTTTTGTGCATCTTTGAGGGAGTTAGTAGTTCAATGTCGAGTAAAAGCTTGATCTCTTTACATGATATACGTGTGTTAGACAAACAAGGGCAATTTGATCTCTAGTGTTTCCTGCGTCTTACATGTTTGGTGAGATATTTAAGCTATGACAGGTTTCGTTTGGTTGGTTTTAGTTTTCCTACAATAGTTGGTGCCTATTAGGCATTTCAATTTTTTGTTTCTGGTGATTTGTATATAGTTTATATCTCTCAGGAATTTAATAGTTTCCTTAGGTAATTAAAAAGTTTCATCATTAGTGGTATGTATGTCAGATGTAAAGACAGTAAAAAAAAATGGTGTTTTTTTTTGGAATTGTCTGATGTAACTGATTTCTTACAGATTTTCTATGATATTCTTGTAAATCATAAAGATGGCCATCTATTACCTTCGTGATAAATTTTTTTGTTCCTGTACTCTTTCCGCTCCAATAATAATTTTTTACCTTTTGTCTCAGACAGAGTATTTAGATCTGATTGTACCACAAGACAAGTGTATGAGGAAGCAGCTAAACAAGTTGCACTTTCTGTTGTTAGCGGTATTAATTGTAAGTACCCACCAGTTACTTTTTATTTTTAGTCGAAAAAATGAAAAGTGATTACCAGTGCACACTTTAATATTACTGGGTTTAAACCTGAGCTACTGAACTTCTTAATTCTTTTTTCTCAGCTAGTGTTTTTGCATATGGACAAACAAGTAGCGGAAAGACATACACAATGACTGGAATAACCGAGTACACCATAAGTGACATTTTTTACTATATTCAGAGGGTACCATGCAAACATAATTTTTTTTTCCCGATGTTCAATTTTTTTTTTTTCTGGGATTTGTATTTTATGAAAGACTCTGATTGATTGCAGCATCAAGAAAGGGCTTTTGTACTGAAGTTTTCTGCTATTGAAATATATAATGAAGCTGTCAAGGATTTACTTAGTTCCGATGGGGCTCAACTAAGGCTCTTGGATGATCCTGATGTGAGCAGTTAAATTCCTTTTCTTTTTTTAATAATATTTTTTCCATGGAGCTTCTATGTCATCAATGTGTTTTACATTACAGAAAGGAACGGTTGTTGAGAAACTAACAGAGGAAACTCTGAGAGATTGGAATCATATGAAGGAGCTTCTTTCTATTTGCGAAGGTATGAATAACTTTCATTATGGTAGGTTGTTTTTTTCTTTCTGTATTCCATACCTAAACACATGCATTATGTAGCTCAAAGACAAATTGGGGAGACTTCCCTGAATGAAGCGAGCTCCAGATCTCATCAAATTCTAAGACTGGTTGGTTACTCTTCTATGATGATGAATTGAAGATACTTAACTACTATCTCTTCTTCACTTCTATTGGAATCATTGATTTTTACAGACAGTTGAAAGTTCTGCTCGCGAGTTCTTGGGCAAAGATAACTCCAACACCCTGTCGGCAAGTGTGGTAATGTGCTTGTGTTCTTACATTTTGTTTAAATTGCAATTTCTTTTGAGTTTCTGTATGAATATGAACGCATTATCAATTTGTAAGTCCACTTACCATTTCTTAACAGAATTTTGTGGATCTTGCGGGGAGTGAACGTGCCTCTCAGGCATTATCTGCAGGTGCTAGACTGAAAGAAGGATGCCACATAAACCGCAGTTTGCTGACATTGGGAACAGTAATTAGAAAATTGAGGTTAAGAAACTTAACATTTTTTGCACATTGAAAACTACTTTAATTCTTGAAGTTGTCTATTTTGCTTTTGATAAGCAAAGTGAAATGACAAGAAGTTACCGAAATCACCGAATTTCTATAATTAGCTGTCAATTTTCATTTATCACTATAAGTTTTGTTAATTTACTTCAGTTTTATGCATATAAGAACTCTTGTTTTTATGAAATATCAGAAACTTATTTTTGATTTGTGACCTGATGCAGCAAAGGAAGGAATGGGCACATTCCTTACAGAGATTCAAAGCTGACCCGTATACTGCAATCTTCACTAGGAGGCAATGCAAGAACTGCTATTATATGCACAATGAGTCCTGCACGTATTCACTTGGAACAATCAAGAAACACCCTGCTATTTGCAAGTTGTGCCAAGCAAGTTGCAACAAATGCACGAGTCAACATTGTCATGTCTGACAAAGCATTGGTTAAGCATTTGCAGAAAGAACTGGCTAGATTGGAGAGTGAACTTAGAAGTCCTGGCTCGACTCCTTCTTTATCAAACCGCTCTGACTTTTTAATAAGGGAGAAAGATGCAAAAATTCAAAAGGTTTTCATGATTTTCTGTTTTCTTTGAACTATTTCTTCATGATTACTGCAAATCTTATACTGGTAATTATGTTCATGCTACTTCAGTTGGAGAAAGAGGTAAAAGAGTTAAGTGAACAGAGAGATTTAGCTCATTCTCGGATTGATGATCTGCTTCGAGTTTCTGGGGACAACCGGTCAACCAAATTATGGGTATTTAAAGTTTTTCTTTCCTCTTCTTTTTTTGCAAATTTCAGCGAGTGCATGTTTGTGGATACAAAATTAATCTTGTTTTTGGATGCCCATTCAGTCAGGTTTTAGGGATCCTCCATTCCATGAGTCTAACCAATATGATGATGAACTCTCACTATCAGAGTCGTCAGGCGTCATTGATCAGTCTCTAGATTTTGGTTTTGAGTATATTAGCTCTTCCAATGCTGATGAAAATTACCTTTACCTGCCTGAAGTACCAAAAAAACGTGATGAATCAACTTCCCAGACCGAGGTTCATGAGTTTACTGAAGCTAGTCCACAGGAAGCTGCGGTCAAAGTTTCGTGTGAAAACAGTGAGCTTGACTTTGTGGAGCCCTTTAGGGATGTTGATATTGAAGAATCAACCAAATGTAGAAATGATAACTACACTGTTGCATTGCCTGGAGATGTTGAAGAATCTAAAGAGTCAATACAAGCCAATGATACTAATGAAATATTAGAGCCAGTATATGAACCAAATATAAAGCTGGATGGAGAGGTAGACGACCTGGAACAAGGATCTCTTGTGGATGTTGACAAGGCGGTAAGAGAGCAGGAATTAAAGTCCGGCAGTGAGGCTGACATACAATTAAAACCTGTAGAGGAAGGCGCAACCATTAATGCATCGAGGCATTTTCAAGAAATTGAAACACCTGTAAGAAATGTTGTTGAGCTACTTCCATGCGAACAGTCGCCATGGACAAGGCCACAATTACGTAAAACTAGAAGCTGCAGGGCTACTCTTGCAAATAACACATCTCCTTTCTGGTTTGAGCATTCAGAGCAAAATGAAAATACACCACCTAGTCAGGTTGTGAAGGGATTTCCTCCAATTCCTGAAGCTTTTAGACGGAGGCCTTATTCATTAAACTACAGGAATGAGACTGGGAAATCACCAAGACCTGAGTCGTATGCATCAGAGCAGATTGCTTCACCAGATACACCAAATTCACTAAATGAAGTTCCAGAAGAGAAAATTGCAAGCATTCATAGTTTTATGAAGGATCTGCAAAACATGGCTCAGCGCACATATAATGAGCAAGTCACTGATGGTCAGGTAATTCGAAGTACTTTGGCATTTATTTCTACTTTGAAACCTAAAATTAGTTAGATCAAATGTTTTCTTAGCCCTTTATCACTGAAGCTTGTTTTTTCAATTTTGTATCTCTACTCATGTCTCCTTAAAATTCTAATTGTTTTCAGACTGTAAAGAGAATCTTGATAAGCAGAATAGCTTGTCAATTGGTTGTATGGTTTTAGTTTATTTTTCACCATCTATTGTTACCTGAGAAGAACAGAATCGTCTGTTTTAGATATCGTAATGAGCCATGTGAATACCCTAGTTGTCAAGCATGCAATTTTGATAAGAATTGACAAGCAAGGCAGGTGCATTTGCTCTTAATCTCATGATGCCCTGAAACTGAATATGAATTTTTGTTTCAAGTGCAAACGGATGCATTAGATGAGTATTTCTTGTTTAATATTTAGAACTTCCTATTCCAATTTGAATTTGTTTGGACAAACTTACAGCAGGAAATGTCTTTTTCTTTATCAAATGGCTCTAATTTAACACTAGTGACCGATTGCTTTACTTGTTTAAGTATTTGTTGTTTTAAGGCATTTGCATTCAATGCTGAATGTAGGAAAATGATCAGAATGCAGTTGTTATCAAGGGGCATAAGAAGATCTTGAGAGATGTGGGCTTGGATCCCATGCAGATATCCATGGAGTCACCTACTCATTGGCGCATGGAGTTTGAGAGGCAACAAAAAGAGATAGTTATGCTTTGGCACGAATGTAATGTGTCTTTGATACATAGAACCTACTTTTTCCTGCTTTTCAAGGGAGACCTTTCAGATAAAATATACATGGAAGTGGAGTTAAGGAGGCTGTCTTTTCTCAAGTCCTCCTTTACTCGTGCTAACCTCACTACTTCAGATGGACGCATTATTACATCAACATCAAGGTAAAAAGATCTTTCTTTTCACAATTTTTGGTGCTATTTTGCAAAAGACCCATGTTTTGGTATCTTTTTAAATGACCTTTTACATGCAAATATGCATTACTATACATCTCGATAAAGATTTTATGGAAAAAAATGGAAACATAAATGAGAGATGAAACTTTACTACAAGAAGTCTGTAGAAACTGTTTGTTCTAAAAGTCTACTTGTATACCAGAAGACCGAATATTTTGTGATTGAAAGTACCAGCGAGTCGATGATATGAAATACTTGTCTTATGCTAAGTCTTTTGTGATGTTATCAATTTTTTTTTTTCCTGTAACTGGAAAGATAGCTTCACTATTTGGTATCTTTAAATGGTCACACGCATACATATCCACTCAACTGTTTTAGAACCTAACATGATCCTAACATCTGATTTTTATCAATTTAGCTTGCGGACTCTTCGACGCGAGAGAGAAATGCTAAGCAGGCAAATGGGGAAGAGGTTGGCAGTGGAAGAAAGGGTGGATCTTTTCAAGCAATGGGGAATTGGGCTGAAAGCAAAGCAGAGAAAACTTCATCTTGCGCGTTGTTTATGGTCCGATCCTCGCAACATGGAACATAATAGAAACAGCGCCACTCTTGTTGCAAAACTGGTTGGGCTGTTGGAGCCTGGACAAGGCCTTAAAGAGATGTTTGGTTTAAGTTTCTCTCCTCAAACTCCCAGACTAAAATCTTATGGTTTCGGCTGGAAGAATGGTGTATCACCGTTGTAGCGACCTTTTGGGAGGGAATCTAATACTGTTCATTCTACTCTGCAAATTCAACTAATTATTGGATCATTCGATGCGGTTCATCTGACAGATTTGTTTGTAAAAATGGGTTATTAAAGGCACACCGGTTTGAGTTTTGCATTTTTGCTGCTTGTATTAGACTCACGTCACGGGAGAATCGGATCTCCTGCTCCTGGTCTTGTATAATAATAATGTTAACATTGTTTTTGGTTCGTCTTATATGATTCAAAGTTCAAACTCGATATTGATCTCTTCAATCCATGCAATATCTCATTAGACAAAGTACAAACCATACATAGACAAGGAAGAGCAAAGTTGGACAAACCATACAAAGGCAATAAAGAGAAAAACTTCAAATACTAGAGATGCATTTTTTTTAACATAGATATATAGTTTGGCTTAGTAAAAAGCCTTCCAATGCCAACAACAAAAAAAAAAAAGAACTGATTAGTGAGGGCAAGGTCTCTAGGGTTTAGAGTTTGATGCAAGTCCACGGGATGGAGAACAAGCTCTAGAAATATTATGCCACTATGCCAATAAGATGCGAATATAGCGGGTGGAGATTTTCAATGATTCCATAGCCGCCAATGCGATTTCAGTGAAAATTCTTGAAAATAACTCAAAAAATTTGCAAAAATCAGAATTTGGGTCATTTTGCTGAAAACCACTAGTACAGGTAAAAATAAAGCTAGTGGCATGCAACTGTTGAGTTTATACTACATCGATTGTAAAAGTTATTAGTAATTTGTATATAGGCTAATGAGAAATCCTTATTCCTTAAGTTAACTTTTTAAATAAGAGAAGCCCGGGGCCCAAAGGGCTTAACAGTGGTATCAAATAATTTGGGCTTGAAAAGTGATATCAGAGTCAGGTTACGATCGCTTATGCCAATTGTCGGAGAGGTGGGGAGTTTGTTAAGCGATGATAGATGATTTAAGGGGAGTTTTCAGAATCTCCTTCATGGGTTATGATAGATGATTTAAGGGGGGAGATTTGGTGTTTTCCTATGCTGATTGTCGAAGTCTTCCTTCATTGGGGTTTCACCTGATGATTTAAAGGGGGGGGGAGTTTGTCAAGCGATAATAGATGATTTAAGGGGAGTTGGTGATGATAGATGATTTAAGGGGAGTTGGCGATGATTGGTGATTTAAGGGGAGTTTTCAAAGTCTTCTTCGTGGGTTATGATAGATGATTTAAGGGGAGTTTGTCGGGTGATGATAGTTTCGGGGACGCCCGATGTGTGAAAGGAAGTTGTCGGGTTTATCCCACATCGGTCTTATAAAGTGTTAGTGATTTGTATATAGACTAATGGGTAAGCCATTGGGGACACCCGATGTGTGAAGAGAAGTTGTTGGTTTATCCCACACTGATCGTAGAAGGTGTTAGCGATTTATATATAAGCTAATGGGACAACCCAATGTGTGAAAGAGAGTTGTTGGGTTTATTCCACATCGATCGTAAAAGGTGTTGGTGATTTGTATATAGGCTAATGGGAAAACCTTATTCTTTAATCTCTTAATTAGAGAGGCTCGTAAAACCTATTACAAGTTTCCTTTGAGGGCCCGAAGGGCTTAACAATAGTATCAGAGCTTGGTTGGGAGCCAATCTAAGAGCAACCTCCAAAGAAGAGAATTTGTTCACTAAACCAAAACTTAGCACAGACTATTTGAACAATTGCATGCAAATATGGATGCACTCATAAAGAGCAAAGAACTGAAACCCTAGGGAACTAGTAGATTGCTGCTTGCACTGAACTGTGCAACAAGAGTTGGAGATTCAAAGCATGGCAAGGCAACTTTTAAATTTTTCCAAGTGCATATATGTTTCTGATAAGGGCTAAGGTTTCTGATAAGGCGTAAGGCCTAGCAATCTAGTGAACTGGTTCATTTTTAAACTGCCCAAACATTCTAATTCATAAAAAAAATACCTATTAACTCTTATTAATAGAAGGATGGTAAAAAAGTTAGGTTTTGATTAAAGGTAGGACTTTTAGCCTTTCAAAATACAATAAAGATAAAAAATAACAAATTCAATCAGTATAATCTCTTTCTTCATTTAAAAGAGTCTATCGATAAAATCGAAATCTATTTCTAATTAACATAGACTGTGAGTGGTGTAACATTTGACTAATTCTTTTAATATATAATAACAAGTTTTAACCTAGGCTCTAATTAGTTGCCATTGAAAAGGGGGTAAAAAGTGTGAAATTTTACTAGTTATAATTTACAAAGAATTAGTTTTGATGTGCATATATGATGCAAAATCTCTTCTGTAAAACCCGTGACTCGAGTCAGGGTTTTATTACAGCGAACCAGTCGATTCAATCATCGGTTAGAATTAAGTAAGTACATAGACCGCACACTGAGTCGAGACCAGCCGTGGGTTATGAGCGATGAGTGTCACGTATACCTAAATATATGATGATAACGTTGAAAAGATCATGAGAAATGAGTTATCAGAATATATAAAAGTATGTAATTTTTTTTATGGGTTTGATCGTAGGAATAGTTTTAGGCCGATTAACGCATTAGGACACATTATTGGGTAGTTAGGGTGAGTTATTAATTATAGAGCATGCCCTTTGGATGTTGTGATGTTTATTTTATTTTATGGGATTTCCCCCCTATTTTTTGTATTATTTTAGTATTATTACGAGCTAGTTATTATTTTGACTCGAGAAGTAATCGAGCCAATACTTATTTACGAAATTTCCACTAAAGTATATCACCTCCTTTTCCTCACCCAAACCCTCACCACTGCCGTTCGCTTGTCACCGCTGTCGTCACTGACGCCACCCCGACCAACCTTAGCCACCGACTTGCTGCCATGACGCTGGAATCTCCCCACAAACTGCGATGTTCCTAGAGTCGATTCGCCGCCGTCCGAGCCGCGCCGATGCTATAATGACGTCGACGACCACCCCCTTCAACCATCCTAACATTTCCCCTCTACCCAGCACCACCGTCGAGGCCGGCCGTGAGTCCGATCGGGGCGACCGACCGCCCCAACCGAACTCGACGCTAGCGTTGGTGGTCATCGCCGCCGCGGCCACCCTCTTCGTCACCACCATTGGGTTGTGCTCACTGAGATGGTAGTAACCCTTACCTTTGATTTCCCTGCTAGAATAGTTGCCAAAAATTGCCGATTTGCCGAAAAACTAGATTTTCCTAGTTTTTTTCCAAGTTCGTCCAGTTGAACCTGATCGAACGTCGGACACCATCGAGTGTTGAATTTGAGCTTCAACACGTGCGACGAAACCCTAGTCAGCACTGATTACCGATGACGCGCGAGGTATAAATTATTTTAATTTAATTAGTTAGAATTAATGATTATTAGTACAACATGCTAGGATACTATGATTGGATGATTCGTGTTCTATGAGTTTTTATGTTAATAAAAATATGGATGTATGACGATGTGATATTAAAATAAATTCTAAGTGATTAATTAGGTCAACTAAATAAGTATTGTAATATAATGCAATGTAGAGTAGGAGAATGATATTCATTATTATTGATGTGTTGATTGATGCATTGTTGATGTGTGTTGATTGATGCATGGTTGATGTGTGCATGCTATAGGATGTGTGATGCATCATGAACGGGTCTTAGTATTTAGTTTTGATGTGTAGGTACGGAGTAGGAGCTTGCCGCTTAGGCGCGAAACCACGCTTGAGCTTATGCTGGGTCCTTTTAGGACTCATCTCTGTTTTTATGCTATTCCATCATGTTTTGGTTATAACGGGAAAGAGGACATGTCGAGTGGCGTTTTATTAGACCCCACTCTACATGGGTCATTTAGCTGATCGTATTTTTGAATTAATAACCCTCTAGGATGAGATCCACGAGTATGTTTTCGAAATTCAAATCCAGCTCATGATGCCTTCGAGCCTATTTTATCAATTCCCTACCCAGGCCTATATATGTATGGTTTTCGTGTTTTCAGTGAGAGATGGAAAGAGGGATATTGCGGTCATGTCTTCAGATAGGGCATGTGCTCATCTGCGGGTTTGATGCCGGGGAGGACCCACTTCATCCTGAGGGATCCTGCTAACTCCGCGTTTGAATTCCTTACACCCAGAGAACATGGAGGCTTATGGGTACTATTAAGTACAGAGCATGTCTAGACTTGTAGTTCAAAGGGTTCTGAAGGTGACTGCTTGAGAATACTCGGCCTTCGTGCTCAAGGCCAGGAGTAATATGGAGGACGTAGAGGGCTGAGATGAACGAGAGTGAGATTTGATGCAAGACGCGATAAATGAAATAGCCAAGGAAAGAAAATGATGTGGAAAAGGGACGTTGCCGCTCGAGGGCGACAACTCCTATTATTACCCTTGTGAGAGTTCCTGAGGAAGTATATGGCTTTTATTCAACAGAAGGGTTAGCTCTCCTGTGCCAGTTTGATATTATTATTTTCGGACCAGTGACAACCATTGCTGACATTTTTCTACTATATGTAGGTGAGGATCACGATGATTGAGAGCTGTTGGGATTGCGGAGGAGTAGCACAGTACCGCGCACATATGTACCTATTGTGTGTAATGTGTAATGCTTGTGTGCTAATATTGTTTGAATGAAGATTTCATTGCATTATGTTTTGATAATTTACTTATGAAGTAAATAGATAAATATGAATGAACAACGAGCATTGGAGCGCAAACTCGACTCAGGTGAAAGTAAAAGTGATGATGACGGTATACAATGATGGATTGTCGTGTTTTACATCGTTTTGAATATATATCCTTGTTGTAGACAGGTTGGCCCTTATTGCACTTTTAGAAAAAAATTTGTCCATTTTTTTTAGAAAGAGATATTTTTCTTTGGATTTCTCGTTAATTGTTTTTGTTTTATTTTTGTTTGCACATCATAGCATGCATGTAGGACCACGTTAGAACCCAAACATATCATCTATACCTTGCATGTTTGCATCTCCGTCTTAAGATGCCGATGGTAGATATGGGTCGGCTTAAACGAATCAAGTAGATTAGTAAACGATTCGGTCGTCGGTGACACTTCCGAGTTAGTTCATGGGTGAACCGAAGCGGGGTGTTATATCTTCACCAAAAAAATTTCCCCTCTTGTGTTTTTTATAAGAAATTTTGTAATAATGATTTTTTTTATTACAAAATACTTTAAAAATAGATACTTTTTTGAAGAATTTACGATTTAATGGTAAGAAGATATACTATTTACAATTCAATAGCGCCTTATCACATTATTAATATTCAAAAAATTCTTATAAATTCTTCAAAAAACACAAGGAAGAGCCTGTTCGATTAGAGTTCATGGGAAAAATAGGGGCATACTGTTTCTTCTTGTTTTATTTTTCAAACAACCCGGAAACTCCTTTCATTAACTTAAATAGCCAAATACAACGCTTGACTGTGGGCTACTGTATTCATGTGGGCTACTACATTCATGTTATAACTCATCTTTACACACGAACTAATTATTCAAAATGTTCTATAAAAGTTACCACCCCATCTATTTCAGATGTTGTGTAACCTTTGCACAATCATTTTAAAAAGTTATATTTCTATCTACGCGATAGGTTTTCAAATTAATTATTATTCATTCATATAAACTAATGAACTAACTCTACCAATACTTTTGTGTTGCCCGTCCCAAGCATGAAGAAGGAGGGTTAGTGTTGGGAAGGACGTTTAATCATCAAAAATTTTACTAGTTACCATTGAATAAATTATGGTCTAGGGTACATGCCCTTGACACCTTTTGGATTCAAGGTAGAAGAAAACGAAAAAGAAGAACAAGAAGAAGAAGATAAACGATAAGCTAATTTGTATAAACAAGGTTCAGAAAGTAGAAAGTCATTAAAATTTTAAAAGAACCATTTGGTTTTCCTATATTGTTTGAAAAGGTAGGCAATTTGAACAATGGGCAAGCACTGACACAGATGTGGCAGAGGTGGGGGGCAGATATAGGGTGGCAGGCCAAAATAGTAGGGCAAGATGTATGTTGCAAGTGCAGAGGAGGTGATTCAGGATGCAGTTGTCATCACAAGTACTCTTCTTATCCACTCTACACCTACAATTCTATTGTTTGACTCTATTAGTATGTATACGTTCATAGCCAAGACATTTGTCGATAGGATCGGTTTATCTGTAGTGGACTTAGGCTATGACTTAGTTGTATCGACTCCTGCTAGAGCCATACACACCACCTGTGTGTGTGTGTGTGTGTGTGTGTAGGGTGTCATTGTGGTTATCTAGCAGCGCATCCTTTTCATTGATTTTACAGTTTTGCCAATGCAAGAGTTTGACATAAAATTTGGTCTTGATTGGATGACATGCCACTAGGCATTGATTGACTGATAGAAGAGGAAGGTTGTTCTCAAACTGAAGAGGAATGTGAGGATTACATTTCAGGTTAGAGGTAGAGATAGATGAGGATATCTAATATCCTATCAGTGGGCTTAGAGATTGATAGACGGGGGTTGTGAAGCCTTCCTTGCCATCATTGTGGCTACACCAAATCAGTTATCAATAGAATTGGCATGGATTTTAGTGGTCAGTGAGTTCACAGATGTCTTCCTAGATGAGGTGCCCAAACTACCACCCTCTAGAGAGGTGAAGTTCGCTATTGATTTGGTCTATGATGTTGTGTCTATCTCTAGGGCACCATATCTAATGGCACTGCTTGAGTTCAGGGAACTCAAGCCTCAATTGCAAGAGCTATTGGAGCAGGACTTTATCAGACAAAGTGTCTCACCTTGGGGCACTATAGTCCTTTTCGTCAAGATGAAGGATGACAGCATGAGGTTGTTCATCAACTACAGAATACTCAACCAGGTTACGGTGAAGAACCATTATCCCCTCCAGCAGATAGATGATTTGTTTGATCAGCTTGGAGGAGCTTTTACGTATTCAAAGATTGATCTTCGATCAGGCTACCATCATTTGAGGATACGAGAGGAGGATGTACCAAAGACAACTTTTAAGACTTGGTATGGGCAAATGCCTTTCAGACTGACAAACGCACCAGCAACATTCATGGATTTCATGAACCGGGTGTTTGAGCCATACATAGACCAATTTGTGATTGTATTTATAAATGACATCCCGATTTACTCGAGGTCCACAAAGGAGAATGAAACACACTTAAAAGGATTGATTTGCGGACCCTATGGGAGCATCGCCTAAATGCAAAGCTCTCCAAGTGTGAGTTTTGGTTATTTGAGGTTGCCTTTTGGGACATATAGTATCAGCGGCTGGAATTGCAACGGATCTAGCCAAAGTCGAGGCAGTATTGAGATGAGAATGACCTACTTTTGCCACAAAGATACAGAGTTTTCTAGGATTGGCCGGTTATTATCGGAGGTTTATACAAGGTTTCTCTTCTATGGTAGCCCCTCTCACATGGCTGACCAGGAAGGAGGAGCACTTCCTGTGGACCGATGCACGTGAGTGGAGTTTCCGAACTCTGAAGGAGAAACTCACTACCGCATTGGTGTTGAGTTTACCAAACGACCATGGTGGTTTTGTAGTATACAGTGATGCCTCTAGTATAGGGTTGGGTTGTGTGTTGATGCAAAGAGGCAGAGTGATAGCCTATGCTTCCTGACAATTGAAAGTGAGCAGAACTACCTCACACACGACTTAGAGCTTGCAATGGTCATGTTTACATTGCGCATATGGAGACACTATCTGTATGGAGTATCCTTCAAGTTCTTTACCAATCATAAAGAGCTTGAAGTACATCTTCACACATAAGGATCTAAACAGTAGATAGCGCAGGTGGTTGGAGTTCATAGCTGATTATGACATTAACATTGCCTATTATCCGAGTAAGGCAAATGTCGTTGTAGATGCCCTGAGCAGGAGGCCAGTAGTATGTGGAGCTAGAATGACGGCTATGGGTATACATTATGAGGACCATAGAGATGACGACAACTTGTGGCAATGTTAGCGAGGCTGACAATTAGTCCGACTATGATAGACCATGTCAGACAAGCACAAGCAATTGATCAGTTGCCAGAGCAATGGTTCCTTCAAGGGACTCATTCCAAGTTAGTTAGAGAGGCAAATGGTTTGTATTAGAAGAGAGGACAAGTATATATGCTAGATGTTGCAGATTTTCCCAGACTGCGTAAGGACATTCTTCATGAGATCCATCACTCAAGGTTCATGGTGCACCCGGGCTTCGTGAAGATGTTTCAAGACTTGTGCGATCGTTATTGGTGGCCATGGCTTAAAAAAGATGTCTTTGACACTATGTCGTGATGTCTTGTTTCTCAGGAGGTCAAATTGAGCACAAGAAACCAAGCGGTTGTTGCAGCCATCACCACCGCCAAAGTGGAAATGAGATTGCATCGCATGTGACTTTGTCACATATCTACCCTCTTTCAAGCGACAAATGATGCAATATGGGTTGTTGTCGATAGGTTAATGAAATCGGTGCACTTTATACCAATTGGCCGACAACAACCAAATCTAGCCATGCGGCTATTTTTTTTTCTTTTTAAATGTGTAGGCAGATCTCGCCGCCGCCGGCCAGACCTGGCCATTATCCAGCCAAATCTAGTTGGAGGACTACCAGGTCCGACCAATGACGGCCAGACTTGGCCAGCGGTCATCAGATTTGGCCGTGCAACACTATTTTTAAAAAAAATGAAAACCCATGTATATATTATACAAACGTGACATTGGCTTCAATCTAAAATAGTTACCCCTGAAATAGGACCATCCTAATAGTTATATATTTTATCCCGTTTGCGGCATGGGCCAGTTATTTGCTGCACGTGGGTTAACCTGGGCCACTCAGAAAGAAGGCATGCATTATTGGACTCTTTGGAGAGGAAGGCCAAGTATTTTGTTAGACGAAGGGTGATTTATGTTCATGTTATATATTACTCTTGGAAGGATCTATCTCTTTTACGGCTTTTTAAAAAAAAAAATGAGAGGCCAAATCTGGCCGCTGCCGACCATGTCCAACCATAGTGGGCCAGACCAGGCCGTCTCCTGACCATATCCTATTGAGGGAAGGCTTGGTCTAGCCAGTGGCGGATGATCTTCGCCGGCAGCAACCAGATCTGGCCCCGCCACCCATAAGAACGCTCGGCCAAGTCCGTAGCCACGTCACCTGTGGCCAGATTTGGCTAGTGCAGCAGCGTGACCACCGCTGATGCCCTTGGGGAACGAGGGGTTTATTTTTTATTTTTTATTTTTGAAAAGGATAGATCTAGTACTTCCTTGTAATCAGATGGCTCATAATAAAGATTGGTGTAGGAAAAAAATCCTACCTTTGGTTCAGGCAACCGATCCCTATATATAAATATATAATATATATGTAGTGAGAGAGAGGTGGGGGGGGGGCGTGGAGGGGAATGTGTGCTGCGTTAGCTATGCTAGACTTCATGAATCAGCGTAAGATACAAATCCAACATCTAAAAGAGGGCTAACCATAATAACACTTTAACACATCATCTTCTTGGATCATCCACAGGCAAGTGTTGTATTGATACTCTTAAATCTTTTCTCTTCTTCTCTCAAGTTCTAATTTAATCCCTAAAATTCCATGCAAAAAGAATCACATTACAAATTTGAAATAAACAACAATTTTGTTTTGCGTAATTAGGGTCCAGATTTAAGTTTGAATAAAGAAAAAATAAAAAAATAATTGAGCAAGCCAATCATTTTAATGGAAGAAGCTTTATGTGAGGCAATAAAGCAACATCTGAAGGCGTTTATGTGGAAAAGAGTTAATTACAAATACTTAATAAAGAGTTAGATCCACACACTAATTAGACCTTTTATAATGATCGAAAGTAGATAACTAAATCGTATATGATTTATACAAAATAAATGATAACCAATAAGCACAAAATAAATATGCAAAGCAATCAAAAATATAATAAACCTAAATAGGTTAGTCAATGTCTGAGGTAACCTAAATCCAAACTCACAAAATCAGTTACTTTGGCAAATTAGATCAAACCGTATAAATAACAAGGGGACTTTGACTTTGGTTCATTTAACTCCCTAAAGTGAACAAGTTAAGCACAAGGAAGTTACATGAAGTGTGTAAACTAGTGATTCAAAATGAAACAAAGCACACAAAGACGAGAAGGGAAGAGAGTAGACACAAGGATTTCAAAATAGGTTCCCAACTAGTTCTCCTCTCTCCTATCCCACCAAGTCCTTTGGCTGAATAAGTCTTCATATCTTCACTATGATAACCAACTTTTACAATTTATAAGTAACAACAAGACCTTCACAATCACTAAGTGTCAAAAAACTTTATTTTTACAAACTCTTTTTCTCAAGCACCAACTAAGTATTATGGAAGCTAACACACTCCTAACCCCTAAGGAGCCTCCAACAAGACTTCCTCCACAAGTGCCAAATGTCATGGAATTTTGCAAGCTACAAGTCTTTCTTCTCAAGCACATATCTATATATCCATATGTGTGTGTGTGTGGTCTTCTTATTGTGTTGCTGGAAAATACAACGGATGTTGATCGCTTTCAATACACATACTTGGTTAGCATTGGTGCATTGGTTGCCTTTTTGTTATATTTACTTATCTGACTATAATTTGGGTTCACTTGATGTATTGAATTGTTGGTTTGGGTTCATCACTTAAGAGACATGATGTTGTGACTTTTACCTTGATGTTGGAACCCATGTTTGGGATTATAGTCATACTTTATTATTATCTTAGATTTTATCTTTTGTGTCGAGATACGTATATGCCAATTTACTTTACTATTAATTAAGACATTATAGGTTGTCTTCCTTTCAAGATGCTAAGAGGGTTGTTCCTATAGTGTTCCTTGTAAAACCCGACCTACCTGCCTGATTTTTTACATTTGTTTTGTTGTTGGCTCGATTCAAGTAGCACGTGGTTGGTCTAATTTGATCGCTCAGACAGTATGTAGATTTTGTATTCTATTGTGGGTTTGGACATTGGATGTGTCGATTATTGAGTTTTTCAATCATCCCTAATTGCCATGCCAATGGCTTGTATTGCTTGGGTGTGTAATTGTAGTTTACGGTCGTTTAGGTTTTATTTAGGGTGTCTCATTGCATCTTCCATTTTAGGGATCTCAAACTACCAGATTGTTCCTATGGGCCTTACTTCAATTTGAATCGTAGATCTTCACCAATTGAATTAAGATTTTGTGACTCATTTAATTAGTTTGTCTCGATTTATGTCAATAGAATCTACATTTGGTTTTGAGTTAATTTCGACTTTTTCAGTATTGATCCAAACTTTACGATTATATTTATATTGTATATGCACAGGGTAAACCACACATGGCCTGCAAGTCATGACTAGATTGCACCACATGGCTAAATTTGGGCTCTCCACGTCAGACCTGGCATTGTCATCTAATTTTTTGAGATTTTCTCCACATTTCGGGATATTTTCACCTCTACTACTATTGCCACTTTTGGTTTTTTACCATGCAAAAAATTTATAGGTTTTTTTTCCCGTTGACATAGGATGTGACGACGATGAACACTAGATAGAACCTAATCATTGCAAGTGGACCTCCTCAGCAGTCTCAACTTCCGTAGGTAGTCAATCATTACTAAATGATGCAATGTCTTGGTCATTAATTTATTAATTAATGATTACATTTTTTTTATACTCATGCAACATTTTTATTGACAGTTATGTCTTGTTTTCTTGGCTAACGATGGGGTGTTTTATCCGACTTGGGGGAGGAGACGATGTGAATCATTGTTGGATTGGATGGTACTAGATGTATTCAATATTAACTAACCTTGTCTAATGTTCTAGCTTTGCAATGTTAAAAGAAAGGAAGATGAATAAAAGAAAGAATAGAGGAATGACAGACAAAAAAGACAGAATTATAATGATTCGTAAGGTTTTACGGCCTTTATTTGCCTCAGAGACCCAATTAGTATTAAAACTTGCATAAGTAATGATACCTATTAATAACTAAATTTTGAAAATTGTCATTGAAGGCATTTAATAAATGATGAAATACTTATTGCTTATTGGTCTTACAGCCCTTGCCGCATATTATTACTTAAAAGGACATCAATAAATAAATGTTAATTTGAGGTTTCAAATAAAGTAGAATTGGTTTGGAAAGTAAAATAAGTTGGGTTGCTGAAAGCTGAGCTAGCCACAAATTAGCTAACGATGATAAGCTCCAAACTGGGACCAGAAAATTGGGACGCAGGAGATGGGGCGCTTGGTACATATCATGGAGAGGTTCACCCTTGGAACTCAAATCTAAATTTACGGGCAAAAAATTCATCTAAAGATACTATCGAATCCTGGTTAGAGGTCTAAATAAACAGAGCAAAACCCCAAATAAAATAAATAAATAAAATAAAAGATAGACAAACAATGAATGCAAGCTCTATAAAAGTCTGCAAAATTATGAGGAAAAGCAATTGTGATTCGTTTGTGGGAGAAATTGGTTGCAACTTACAACCGTCCCCATTCCCGCACTCACATGGACACACGAGACAATAAATCCGCAACCCTTGGACAGCTCCAACGCTTCTTGTAATTAAGCAAACCAAACCAACACGGTTCTAACCCTAACATTTCTCTATCTTTGTCATTGTATGAATTCAGAACCAACCACTTGAATGCAAACGTCGTTTGATGGCCATGGACCTTATTTCAAACGTCGTTTGATGGCCATGGACCTTATTTCAACCAAGTAGTTTTTCTTTAGAATAAAAAACAAGAAATAAAAACAAAAAATAGTGGTATCCTACTTTTCTTCGTAACCAAGAACCGTGGTCATAGACATCAATTCAACCGAGAATCCTTTTGTTCTTTCTGACATAAACCGTATCTGTATGGATCTGCTCTTTCTGTCTGTACAGAACTATAGATATTCTTGCCACCATCTTCATGTTAACAAGAAAACAAAGCAGCTACGAAAAGGGTAGTATCTGTATAGAACTATAGATATCCTTAATTTCACCTTCCCACCCTCGCCATGTTATGACAAAAAAACGCCCAAATTTCCACAAATCCACTTGTTAAAGGATACAAGACCCACTTGGGTGATTTTGAATTAAGTGAAAAAGATAACTAACATGACCAACTTAGATGGCGTGATGGAAACTATCAAATTCGTCCTCATGAGTCATGACATGCATATGTTAAAACAAAGACCAACTTAGGTGATTTTGAATTAAGTGACAAAGATAACTAGCATGACCAACTTATATGGCGTGATGGAAACTATCAAATTCGTCCTCATGAGTCATGACATGCATATGTTAAAACAGGCACATCAACCGGGAGGCATCCATCTATTTGTGTGACTCCAAATTCTTCCCAATCCACTTCCAAGCACAACTCAAATCATGCGGATTGACGGTTCAAACATTTGGTTGCCAAAAAACACCCAAAATCAGCAAAATTTGTACAAAAAATGAGAAGATTACTGAATAACACCAATTTAACAAAAAGAAACTAAGGGAATAAAAATACAGATAAATGTTACACTATTTGCATTCTCTTCACTCTCTCACAAACACCTCTCTTCTATCAATTTTCAGAACAGAGTAAGCTAGCCAGAGAGATGAGCACAAAAGAAACCCATAAATTTTTAACCTCCAAATTTCGAAATGGAGATAAGCAAAAAGGTACTAGTAACGTAAAGCTACGAAAAGGGTGGAAAACTGCGACAAACCCTTATTCCTTAGAGCATCTTATGACTCGGCCGTTCCTTTCGATCAAGCGCAGCAGGTGGCCGCGGCCGCCGCCCACTCCTCCTCCCCGCCCTCGTCCTGGCCGGCTCCCGCGTACGACACGGCGCAGGCCAGCCCCAACCCGGCGGGGGCCAGGTACGGCATTGCATTGAAGGCGCGGGCCAAAGCTGCCGCAGCACCGGCGCCGGCGCCATCGTCCTCTTCCACCTCCTCCGCGCGGCACTTGAGCGCGGCGTACATCATCTCCGGCTCGTGCTGCATCGCGCTAAGCACGTCGGCGCACGAGTGCCCGGGCACGGCGCGGGTGACGGCGAAACCATGGGGCCCATCGGCCCGCGCCACCCGCACCACGCTCGGCCCGCCGAACAGGTTGTGCAGCCCGCCCAGCGCCTCCTGGTAGGCGCCGCCCAGAAACATCCCCAGATAATACCCGCCACCGCCGTGGTCCGCCGCGAGGTCGTGGAGGGGGAGGGAGGCGGCGCCGCCGATGAACTTGTCGATTTTGCCGTCGCTGTCGCAGGTGAGGTCGGAGAGGACCCCTCTGACGGTCGGCTGCTCGTCCAGTCGGTGGATTGGCATGATCGGGAAGAGCTGCCCGATCGCCCAGAAGTCCGGTATAGAGGTGAAGATGGAGAGGTTGACATGGTAGATCTTCACCTGATCCGCCACCCCGGCGGCCTTTGCCACCATCTCGTATATCCCATCCACCGCCGCGAGCTGCTCCAACCCGACCGCCCCGTCCCGAAACTGCTCCACGCACCGCCTCTTGAGCTGCTCGGCGTGAACGACGCAGGCGTCCACCTCCCCGCGCATCGTCGCGGCGGTGAGGCGGCAGCAGTCCACCCGCGCCTCGTCGGAGAGCGACTCCGCTAGGAGTCGGAGATCGAAAATGGGCAAGGCCGGGGTATCGGAAGATGCCGACATCGCCTCGAAGACGAGGATGGAGTGGTGGGAGACGAGCGCGCGGCCGCTCTCGCTGCAGAGGACGGGGTGGCGGACAAACCGCCGGTCGCAGACGTCGCGCACCGCCCGCACGACGGCGGCCGCGTACTCCTCCAGCCCGTACCCAACCGACATCTCCGAGTCTGGGGAGCGGCTGCCGTCGTAGTCTATGCCGAGGCCGCCGCCGATATCGATCACCCCCATCGCTGCGCCCAGCCGGGCAAGCTCGCAGTAGATCTGCGCGGCCTCGCCGACCCCCTCGGCTAGCAAGGCCGTGGAGGGGATCTGCGACCCAATGTGAAAGTGAAGGAGCCGCAAACAGTCCAACATCTCCGCCGCACGGAGCTTCTTTGCGACGGCAAGGATCTGCCCGGTGGTGAGGCCGAACTTCCCCTTCTCCCCGGATGTCGACCCGAAATGACCCGAATGCTTGGTCCGGAGCTTGGCCCGAAGACCCATCACCGGCCGAACACCGAGCTTGCCCGCAATCTCCATCACCAAATCCACCTCCGCCTCCTGCTCCAGCACAATCACGGTGTTCAACCCGAGCTTCCTCGCCATCAACGCGAGCGAGATGTAATCGGCGTCCTTGTACCCATTGCAGACGAGGAAAGCATCGGGGCTGCCCCGAACTAGGCTGCTCATGGCGAGGAGGAGCTCCGGCTTCGACCCGGCCTCGAGGCCGAACCGGTTAGGGGAGCCGAAATCAACAATATCATCAACCACGAACCGGTCCTGGTTGCATTTGACGGGGTACACCCCCTGGTAATGGGACTGGTACCCGAGGCCGGCGATGGCGGCGTCGAAGGCCGACTGCAACGAGTGCAGCCGGTTGCGGAGGACGTCGGGGAGGCGGACGATGAGGGGGAGGGGAAGGCCGAGCCCGCCTTCGGCCCGCGGCGCCGCCGCCCTGCTCACGATCTTCATCAAATCCACTTCCTGGTGGGGGAGGGTGTCGGCACCGTAGGGCCGGACGGCGACGTTCCCGGCGGCGTTCACACCGAAATACGACGCGCCCCAGGCGTCGACGCGGTAGAGCTTCGCGGACTGATCCGGCGACCACGCTGGCGGGTAAGCAGTGGTGGTGGAGACGGAGAAGTAGTCAGGGGCGGGGAGGGAGAGGGGGACGGCTGAGTTTAAGGCTAGCGCCGGCATCTCTATTTGACTAGATTTGTCGACAAAGAATAGAAGGGGAGGAGGTATAGAGGGTTTCTTTTGTTTGTGTGTGTGTGTGTGTAAAAGGGGCTTTGAAAGCCGCCGAGGCCGAGGCCCCGGCTACCCCCTCAAAAGAAGCAGGAGGGAGAAGAGAGGAATGGTGTGAAGAACCGGAGCTCGCTCTTCCACGGCCGAGCTATCCCCACGCCGGAACCTCAGAAGAAGAGGATTGTGTGAAATCACACAAAAAGGTCGGAAAAGCAAAACAAAAGGGGGGCACCACACCCAGACTCTGCCCTAATCCGGTGTTGGGGTTTGGGGAGAAGAAGGAGATGGGGAGTCTTGGGTGGAGGCGAGAATTGCATGGGAGGAGACGGGGGCTTTTATAGAGGCGTTTCCGCGTGCTAGCCCTAATTCTTCTTTTTTAGTTAATTTGTTTAAAAAGAGCTAATTTCCTTAAAATAAAAGATAATTTCTATATGAAAAGCTGGAAAATAAAAAATTAATAAAATTGCCGAAAATCCGCACCATGCCCGGAATATATTTTCAACTTGTTAATAATATATTAAATACATACAAAATTAACTCCAAACATACTATTATATTAACTCTTAAATAAATATAATATTATTATATTTCTCTTAAATAAAAATAATAACTTACTTAAGAAATTATTAGTAAATAAAAAATTTTAATAATGTAATTTTTTAAAAAATTTAATTAAAATAGAGTTATACTTTATGCTTTTTTAATATAATACATATATATATTTACTATTTTTTATAATTTTTAATATGAGTAAAATTATAATCTAAAATTTTTAATAATAATAATAATTTATAATTAAATAAATAGGGTCATAAAATTTTTTTGAGGTTATAATCCATCACAATGTGTAATAAAGACTGGGTTGCGAAGAAAATAAAAAAAAATCAATACTTTAACGTGAGCCATTAACAAAAAAATTAAAACTTTTTAAATGAAACAAATTGTAAATTAGATTTAGGTCAACCAACGTGGTTTGAATTTATATTTCGCATACTAATGAGTTTTTGTTTATTTTAATGATAGGTTAATGTAAATATTGATTTGTTGTTTGAATCTCGAACGGTAAGACCAATAATTGTTAAATAATTAAATATAGTTATTATTATCTCAGCCATCTCCCCCCCTTTCCGTCAATTGCTCTTATTCAATAACGAAAATCAGAATTTCACCTCCACACTCTGCGCCGGGTCGCCGCGTGGCCTTCAATAGATGGGGCCCGCATAGTGCGAGATTAGTGGGGAGGCCGTCAACCGTCGATGCTTGATTGTGGACACGTGTACCACGAGGATGGAGCGGAGAAGGTTGAGCGGGGGGAGGGCTTGTGGTGACCCGTGGTGGTTCATTACAGCCGATAGACAAGTCAAAGGCTGGCGTCCACAGAAGATTTGTTGATTTGGACCGTTAGATTGGATTTCCGATGATCAAAGACTGAAATGGACGATTTGGATTTGATGGGCCCCTCCGTCGAATCTGAAATTCGCGTGCGGTGGCCGCTTATTTGTTCCTTCAGCCGGAGGAATCTACGATTGGATCAACTGAAAACGGTAACCATGTAACACATGTGATGTTTTTTATTTCATATTTAAAAGGTTTTTTCTTAGGCACATATATTACGCTCTAACACGATTCCATCAAGGGATGGGGCCCACTGACACTAACACAAGCAACTGGCTGTTTCTAATCATAGATCACGAATCGGCCGCGTGACGATCCAATTTTGGGGCCAAATCGGTCGGCCTCGAATCGGCCAATTCAACCCGATTTTAACCGATTTAAATCGGAATCAGAATTGGGCTGAAGTTGAAAAAATTGGTTTTTTTGAAAAATTACTAAAATACCCTAAGTATAATATTTAGTAAATTAATTTAGTAAGGGTAAAATTATAATTTTACTTTTAAAAACTTAAAAATCGAGCGATCCCTCCCGACTCGCCGCCGCCACGAAGTGATTCCGCCGTTGCGTTTCGTCGACCTCGGCTTCGACGTGCCTCGACCTCGCCTCCGACGTGCGGCCGTTTCCGCCGACAGCCCGGCCGACACCTTCCACCGACAGCCCGCCCACTATTTGTGAATTTTTTTTTTAATTTTAGATGTCAATTGATGCTAATTGCTATTTAATTGGACTGATTAATGTTTAATTGGATGAAAAGTTTTTTTAAAAAATTACAGACGTTAATTGATGCTAATTTAGGGTTAATTGATATTAATTGATGTTTAATATATATTTAATACTAATTGATGTTTAATTTCATGCTAATTGATGTTTCATTGGAGTGATTTGGATGAAAAGTTTTTTTTTTAAATTTCAGACGTTAATTGATGCTAATTTAGGGTTAATTAATATTTAATAGATGTTTAATACTAATTAATGTTTAATTGGACTAATTAATGTTTAATTGGTTGTAAAATATTTTTTTTAAATTTTAGACGTTAATTGATGCTAATTTAAGGTTAATTGATGTTAATTGATGCTATTTTTATTATGAGTTGTCAAATTTTTTTATAAAACCGATTCGGACCGATTCCGATTCCGATTCCGACCGATTTTAAAAAAACCGATTTTTGGCCGATTTAGACCGATTCCGATTCCGATTTCGATTCATTGGAAAACCGATTCCGATTCCAATTTTGATTCTGATTCATGCAACCTGGTCAAAAATTTCGCCATATAAGTAATTCTAATATTTAATATTGAAATATTTGATTATATGCAGTATTTTTTATTTTAAAATTTAATTAATTTTAAAATTGAAGTAATTTTAAAATTGAAGTAATTTTAAAATTGAAGTATTTTTTAATCAGTTCTTCAAAGTAAATATTTAAAATGAATTTGATCATATTTAAAAGAATTGATTCGGATAAATCATTTCTTAATTGAATTTTAGCCTTAAGGAGTTATATTGTATTAAAAAGACATTAATAAATTCTATTATTTATTTACATAATTATTATTTTTTCTTTTTTATAAATATTTTTGTATTCATTTAATTGATCATAGTATGTCGTTATCAAACACTCCAAACACATGCAAAAAACTTATGATAAATCAAGATATTAATTTTTTGACAAGTATCCATGTAGAATCTATAGAATTTACGAAGTTCAATTCGAGTTGCTAATTTTGAAATGTTTAGTTTTATTATTTACTTTTTCTCCCAAAATATGTAGATAATTGTCTATAGTTCAACAAAAACAATTACTATTTTTATTATTATTAATCTAAGGCGGTACTATCGGTATGTATCAATGGGACATACACATGCATGGGGAGACCGGAAAGGGAATCTTGACAGCGTGACGTAATGTTGACCCTTTTAACACGAAAACGACCCGACCCGTCCGAGAGCACGCCGCGAAGTTTCACGGGCTGGGATTTTTTTGAACCGGGTAAAAACACTACTTTTGAACATATCCAAAGCATGTGGGGGCACAATACCTTGGGTCCATTTAAAGAACAAAAATAGAAATTTGTCATAATTTATGCGAAATGTATATAAAAGGATTATAACCTATTGATCTTTCAGCGCTTGATAATTACAGAAAAAATAGAATATTTGGATTTCTTTTCTCTGTTTGGAGAAAAAAAATTAGATAATAAAAAAAGAAGGTTTAGAAAAAAAAATGCATGCATCTTATATTGACCTTTTTTTTGCTGCCTTGTTGCAACTAATTGCGTAATATAATGAAACGAAAATGTCTAAAATAACGATTTGAAAATTTTAATTATGTTGGCTGAGATAAATATAGATAATTCATCAGATCACGTGGCCTCTAACATAGTAACATGCGAATAATTGCTAAATATATCGATGTATAAAATCCATGTATCTAAATCAACCTTGTAAACTAACGGGGGAGAAAACATTGAACAGGGCAAAGATGTTCTCAAAAAAAGGGTTTGTTTTTTTTTTTGGTCACATGCTTGTACATAAACATCCTTATAAATTTATACAAATAAGTTTTAAAATAATGGAATGGAATGCCAAGGTGGGAAGCACTTGGAAAATGGCCAGTGATTGTCACAAGTGATGAATGAGTGGACTTGGGTTAACTTAAAGAAGGGACAAAGGGACAAGAATTGCTAGGATAAAGAGATGAAGATGAAGCAAACATGCCGTATTGGCTTTGAGCATGGAAGACAATGTAAGGGAATTTTATGTGCTTGGAAATCAAGTTTCTCCTTTGACCCATAACATCTTAGACAATTTTGCCCACCTACAGGATGCTCACCAATGCGGCTTGCCAAGTGGCTGACACCGATCAGCCTCTTGGCGGTGCCCAATCGATGCTAGCCACATACTCCTGTTGGCTCCCCTGGGGTTCAGGATCACAGTCAAATTTTTGTATGGAACATTAGAGCCCTTTCATTGTTTTTTTTTTTTTTTGAAAAGAGAGTTGTTTCATTTTTCATTTTTCATTTTCATGTTGTGTAAATCATTATTTTCGAGAAGGTCCTAGCCGAGAAATTTGTCCCGCAATAAATTTCAAACATTATTTATTATATATGTTTATTTGTCGAATAGAATAAAACATAGATTGATATTCTCCATTACATAAGTTAATCCTTTTTTTTTGAGATGCAGAGAAGATTTCTATAACCTATTTTATAAATGTCTTTATATAATTTTATATTAAAAAATATAAACAATTCTAGCACTTATACATGTTAACGTCAAAATTTTGTTTAAGCTCCGTTTGGTTATGCCGAAAGAAATATGAGTAATATAAAATTTTTAAATGGTTAAATTATTAAAATTAATATATATAAAAATATATCTTTAAAAAAATTAATACTTCTTTTTTATATTTTGTGCTCAAACTAATCATGAATACCCTGTGTGGCTTTTGTTACTCGTTGAAATATAGTTTTGAATACAGGACTGGCCGACTCGGTATACGGGTACAGACTGGCATCTGGTCCGGTCTGAGGCATCAGCTCGGGTTGCTGCGAATCAAAGTCTGATGCCTGCGGTTTTGCAAATACAGGCTTACCGCTTACCGGCGAACCGATTGGTACGATGTTATACCGTATTTTTCCCCAAATACCTAATCCCTCTCCCCGATCGAGCCCCAAATCCCCACTGCTGCAGCGCCGCCTTTGATTGCGGCCGCATCCACCTACCGCCGGCGACCGCCTCCAGCATCGGTGACCGCCGCCGCCGTCAATTGCCACCACCACCGACCACCATCTCCCGGCGAGCCCATCCCCTGGCGACCGGTTCCTCTATTGGCCCTTCCACCGGTAAATTTTGTTTTCTATTTAAAACTTTTGTGACTCTATAAGTTATTCTGTGACCTTATCTCGATGAAAATGGTCATCAAAGTTAGGTGTATCTTCTCTCATAAATTGCTTATTTTAGTGTATATGAGGTATAGATGGGTTGTGTTCCTCTCTTGATAGTCAATTGTTTTTTTTTTAATAACAGTTACTGGCTTACATGGTTCTGTTGAGCTAGGCAGGTTGTCCGTTGTTTGAGAAGCACCTTAAGCAATTTGGAATTAAAGGTTCTTTGCCACCCAAGGACTTGCATATATAGATTCGTGAAGTGGCCTAAGGTTGTTCGCACTCAAAGGCAACGTAGGATCCTTCAGCAATGTCTGAGGTTTCCTCCAGCTCTGTTCAAGTTCGGTAAAGCACTTGACAAAAATATTGGTGCTGTTGTAACTTTAATTTTATGAAAGTGTAAAGATTTTAGATTTTTACTTCTTTTGTTGTTGTTCGTATCTTTTACAACTACAAATCTATTTAAGTTGCTTCTGAAATATAGACCGTAGGACAAAACTGCTAAGAAGGAAAGGCTTCTGAAAGTAGCACAAGCTCAAGGCTGATGTAATTATAAACTTTTAGTTCATTTTTATGTTTTCAGATATAGCTGGTCGAATATGAATTTGTGGGAGGTTATGAATATGAATTTCATGAATTTAGGTAGTTGGTTGTTGTTCTAAATTTTTGTTTAGTACTGTTGTTCTAATGTAATTGTCTTGATAGAGGAGATGTTGGAGGAGACGAAGGAGAAAATGAAAATAAGGATGCTTGGTTGTCTTATGCATTGTATTAAAATATACTCTTAGCTTTGGATCTTTTCGCTAATGACTTGAAATAATTAGTATGGACTATGAATTGTGGTTGATGTTGTGTTTTTAATTTGAACTATTATGGACTATGAATTGTGGATGATGTTGTGTTTTTAATTTAGAGACTATGATGTATGTGGATTGTGGAAATTATTTTGACATTGTTAGATTGTGTGTTGTTGGATGATATTAATGTTATTATATTATTTGATTTTGTATGTCTTTGTTTCAATACATTTAGAAAAATATTACATAAAAATTAAAGGAGGTTCTCGCAAAAAAATCCTGAGGTTCTTATAAATTTTCTTAAATCGGGCATAATGTCTCAAATCCGGTTCGACCTGGTTAAACAGGAATACCATATAGCATTTAGAAATTGAGTATGATATCTGGTACGGTATTGGAGAATATATACGTGGGTTATACAAGATAATTATGATTATTTTATATTCTCTTAGATATACTTGTATTTAATTTTAAATATAAAATAATAACTTAATAATACTTTTTTATAAAAGATATATTAAATATAATTATTTTTGGCAAGCATGACTATTCAAAATTTTCCTCTCATTTATATTATTTTAGTGCCAACCAATCAGTGAGCTATTTTTTTGACCTCCCTCTGTAGATACACGAAGAAATTGCACCCTAATATTTTTACTGGAAATGCATTTCAAGGCTTCTTGGAGTGATTTTTTGCAGATATTGACGAGTTCAGAAAATACAATTGATTATGCTATATTAGGTTCTTATATTTTATCATAACTTGCGGTAGGCTCCATGACATCAACGTGCATGACTTCTAAGATGGCAACTTGTTCTTATATTCAAAACGAGTATACAATACATTAAATATTTTTACCTTAATCTCAATCCTTATTTGAAATTCTGAGTATGATTATGTTTTGTTTGTCCACAAAGTTGGTCGAATATAATATGCTTAAAATGTGCTTGCAATATTTTATCTATCTTCCTATTTATCTTTTTCTAAATGATTCAAGATTAAAAATCACTTACACCTTATTTTTGTCCAAATATCACTTGCACCCCTCCTTTTTAAAACTATATCTTACACCCCCTGACTACTTCTACCGTTAAAATCTACTTAGTTTTATGCTGACTTGGCCAAAGTTAGGTAGGTCATCACTCAATCTGATAAGATGACACAGTTAACTTGTCCAAATCACCACTGCTTCCCTAAGCCACAACTTAGTGAAGTCTGTCTCCTTGACACCGACTCCCTCGTCTGCTGGCCCTGCCGATCGCTCTAGCTAAATTAACACAAACCATGTATGGTTGCCTTGCGATTCTAGTCTATACTCAAATAACAAGTAAAAACTTGTCCAAGGCTCCTTGCGGTGACTGTCAGTGGTGCTACCATGAAGACAAACAATGAAGACCGAAACAAAGCCTTTTGATATATTTTCGGGATATTGATGCCCAAGTCCCTCTTCTAGTTTTATCACTTTTAGATAAGGAGGCCCGGCCCTCTTCTTATCCACAAGAGGAGAGGATCAGAGTTCATTAGTGGGCATTAACTATTAGGAGCATCATTTCTCAATTTTAAAACAGGAGCAATCTCCCAACAGAAAACAGAATCTGCGTTTTTTATGAACCAACGATCGGTAATACAATCTGGTTATTAATTAATTTTTGAATAATGGGTGGCGTCCCCCTGTTCATATGCACAGAGAGGTTAGACCTCGTTGAGACCTTGGAGCATGGGCAGTAGACATCGATGGGCAAACGAAGTTGGTGATGGATTGGAAGCAAGACCCAGACGTGGAAGCAAGACCCAGACGGGGGAGGCGGCACCAAAGGCAGCCCCGACGACGGGGCCGGCGAGGGAGACTTCGGGAAGAAGGGATTAAAATAAATTGGATGACGTGGACAAGTGGAGCCAAAGTCATTATAATACTAGCGGACATTTCATTGTACGCCTAGAGGCGTGTAAGTGATACTTTTCGGCAAAAATAAGGGGTGTAAAGTGATTGTCACCTATAATTCAATATATAAAAAATTTTCGACCGTTTTCAATGAGATTACTTAATATTAAGAGTATCAGCCCAGTGTCCTTGCAATTAAAGATTCACATTAAATATAACTAATGAAAGAGTACCAACGTCGATCCTACTTTTTTTTCTTTTCTTTTATTATTAATTTTGCTTTAAAATATGAGCCTTACATACGAGAAAAGCTTCTCCACTGCATAATACAGCTTATCTAATTGGTCATATCTTTACCTAAATTTTATTTCTTTTTAAAAAAATGACTTTAAAGAACTAAGAGGTGGCTATTAACATCGAGGAGAACAAGTGTCATGTATATATTAATATACACCTAAAAGATTTGGGTGACGAGACTGCAAACTAGCCTAACTAATTAGTTTTTTTTTATAAAATTTGGTTCAAGAATGTCGGGGGACCATACGAGAAGATAATGGTTCATTGTGGATCAACCTTGAAAAATGATGCCACGGTTTTTGAATGATAATGATAGGTTTGGACACTCCTTATGTATGGAATTTTGGTTAAGATGTGACAACTATTGTATTCAATTTGATTGAGCTGTTCAAGGTGCCAAAATTGATATATAGCCTTCCCAACTGTTGACCCATGGTTGAGTTCTTGGGCAAATATGGTTAGGGGTGAAGGTACACGAGGCTTCAGTTAAACCTATTATATAAACAAGTCTTTTGCGCAGGCAAGTACAACAACATAGATTCATGTAAGACTTCATCACCTTTTCTTTTAATTAGAAGAACTCAATTCAGTTTTGATCGGATGGAAGTATCAGTCCGAAGACCTAAAATTAATCTCATTCAATTTTGATCGGATGGGTGGCATCATGCCAACTTGTTATTAGAGGGAGAGTCGCATCCTACAACCAAAACTTTACATTAACGTCAATCTTGGCACTACTCAAGTTATGGCTCATTTTTAACTCAATTGTTAAGATATAATTTTAATTTGTTATCAGTCGAAATTAATTAATAATAATTCTTTTATTATCAATTGCATAATGCCACATGTCATATCCTTAGATGTTATTTTCTTCACCTTTCAAACATTAACACAAAACCGTAAAAAACAAATTTAGTTTAAATGAAGCAATTTTGAATTTCGGTAATTAATTAGTTTTATTTAGCTGAGACCCCTTGACTATGCTTCTAGGTGCGGGTAAGTGGGTACGTGCCAAGTGGCCGTCCTTAGCTAGACACATGCCGAGTTTTCAACTAATATCGGCCACTTGGCACTCTATTAAAGATCTCGCAGAGGCTCATTAAAAATTTTGATGAAACAAGTTTTGAAGCTAATGGGGATAGATACACAGTCTCATTTTGGTGATTTTGAAGCCCAGAACCCTGATTTAATATTTGATTCTAACCATTTGATTCATTTCTAATTATAATGTTGAAATTTGGGCATCTACTTAACTAATCTCTAAGTAAAGAATCGAACCCAAAAGAAGAAAAAAGAAAGTAAAGAATCTAACAAACATTAAGAAACATCACCGAATAAAATCCCCCTAGTCAAATAAAGCATGCGTGGTTTTTATGGGGGCCATCCAACTTGTTTGGGAACCAATAGTCTGTAGCAGCCCTAAAATCAAGGGGCTCTATTGGGATTCAATTCCACCGCCCCCCTCTTTGGTTGTATATTCTATATCTAGGAGCATTTCTTCTGCCTGATTATTCCACTTCTCATTGGGTCCACATTTCGGTCCTATCTAGACTCTCTGGAACCCTAATCACAGATTCTCAAAATTTTTCCCTTGCAAAAAATAGAAAAAAGGGGTCAACTGGAGCTCAAAATAAACTCAGAAGGTATTGACTTCGAGTTGATCACTGTGTTATTTGTGCTACAAAAATGTGAAATTATGTGGCACCAATCAAAGAAGGCATCACAATATTTTTTGTGGTACTTAAAGAAAACGCCTATGCTGATTTGTATTTTAATTGAGTGCCGCCTCTACCCGAGCCCACCCTCCTCACACACACAATAACTCAATATCTATAATACAATATCATTTATTATATAGCCTTATATATATATATATATATATATAAGATGTGGTTCAACTTAATTTTTCTTTTATTTTAAAATACTTTACCAATATGTATTTTATAAATCTTTTTGATTGTTTAATCTAGTAGGGGTGGGCATTAGGCGGTTGGACATTAGATAAGGAATTGACTATGTTCGTCTACTTAATTTTGGACAAAAAGTCGGTTATTTATGGTCAAAATTATTCAGAAAAGTTGTTCCTAATCAAAGTCATTTAAAATTCAGTTATTATAGAAAATTATTTTTATCTTATATTTATTTTATTATCTAATTATTTTTTTCATTATAAATATTTTTCTCACAAACAACTAATATCTCATTTATAGAATTATTATCTCTTTTATTTTTGTTAATTTATCTCATGGCAATTAGCATAAAAATTAAAATCATTTTTTTTAAAAAAAAGATGAATAAAGAATATTATATTACAATGGAAAAATTTTAAAAATAAGATTGATATGAAATCTATGATAGATGTGTGTCAAACAACCCCTATATTAGAATCGTATATTTATCAAGTATTCCTCTTATTGAAGGCATAAGTAAAAGATTGTAATAAGTAAATTAATTATGAAATGTTCATCAAAAGAATCAACACAAACTGATTTGGAGAATTATTTAGATGAACTAACTATTCCTTTTATAGATGGAGTAGATGAGGAATTTTATATATTATCATGGTGAAGTTGAAGATAGTAAAATATCATATTTTAAGAAAAATTGTCAAGATGTTTTAGTCATTCACATATTAACCGTTGCCTCTGAATCAATATTTAGGATTGGAGAACAACAATGAGCTCAATTAAGAATAGTTTAAGCTCAAATATAGTCAAAATTAGTCGAGGAATGAATACGAAAGTAATTCATATTTTATATCTATACATTTTCTATTTTTTGATATTTTTTAACATATGTTATTCTCTTGCTAGTATATTTTTTTATATTTTAATTTTTAATATATGCCAAAAATTAATTGAAGAGTGAATGTGATGGTAATTCATAGTTTAACATATACTATTCTCTTGCTATTATATTTTTATACATTTTAATTTGTTTGGAATAATGAATATTTAAGAATAGGAAGATATAGATGATTGTATTGATAAAAATAGTATTCTAACATCTTTATATCTATAATAAGCATGTAAAAATATTATATTTAGTTTCCACTCTTTTAATATTTGTAAAATATTTCTACAAGTTATTAACTCTTTTGTATATTTTTTTCATATAGATGAGCTATATTAGATGAAGAATTAACTAGTAGAATATTTTGTCATTAAAGTATATTTAATATTAGACTACATTTTGATGTTAAAGATTACTTTAAAACATCTATACATTGATTATATTTTGTTTCACTTTGAAATGTATATTTAAAATTTAAAAATTTAGTAAATTATAGTATTAATTAAGAGTATTTTAATTATATAGTAAGTTGTTTGATATGATTATTAATGTAAATATATTATTCAAAATTCTAAATATGAGGATGACTTTTATTTTTTTCTATATAAGTTATTTTGGGTTATTTTAGATATTAAATATCAATTATATATATAAACTTAATTAATTTTAGTATATATTATTATTTAAAATTTTTAAAGAGCATAATATTAGCTTCACAAATGTTTAAATCATTATGTTATTGATATAAAATATCGGATACTAAATTAAACTAGTCATTTAGTCGGACAAAGATATATTTATATTTAATTTATTTTTATTTAATCAAATTCAGTCGAACATGACTCGATAATTTTAGATATTCACGCCAACTAGTACTAGCCTAAAATAAAGTTGTTGTGGCGCAGGCTTGTATATAATCAATCTATTTTTTTATTATTTTCATTCGCTAGCTAAATTTATGACATAAGAGACAAGATTTTTGAATCATTGGACCCATACCCACATAAAGGGGCTAGGAAAATAAGATGGCCGCACTCAATAAATGCCATAATAATGTTAAAAGAAGCTAAAAATTTTATATTTTCAAGAAAAAAAGAGAGAAATCATATCAATCTAGCTATTTATGAAAGTACTCAATGTCATTGTAAACTTTTATTTGGCCTCAACCGTTACATGGCCTTTTATGACATAAATATTTAGACATCGATTTGTTTACTTGACTCAACCGTTACATGGCCTTTTATGACATAAATATTTAGACGTCGATTTGTTTACTTGATAATTGTACCATCGTATTAGATAATATATTTAAAATTTTGGCACGCTACTGATCTTAATTGGTATACTATATGGAGTAGAGCTGATTTCAAGTCGTATCATTATTACTAAGTTTTTGATTTAGTAACTAGTTCGTAAAAAAGTATAAAATCAGTATATATTATTCTTTTTAAAACTCGAATAATAAATTATATTATTTTGAAATATTGATTTAGTTAAATTAAAAGAAAAAAACATTTTATTTACTTTTATTATAAGAATCAATGATTACATAAGTCAATGTGCAATCATTCGTAAAAATTGACTTAGGAACTATATAGGGGAGTCAATGTAGGACATTTTTTATAATTAAAAGAGAAAAAAAGAGTTTTGAAACTTTAATTAGATAAGGTTTTGTATGTATTTATATTACACGTTTTGGGTTGATAAAATTTTAAAACTTGATATATATTCGTTAGATAATTAGCTGTACAATAAAATCTATTTAACTCATAATTATTCCTAATTCCTATACATTAGTCATACACAAGGCCCTGTTCAGGGCAGGTAACGGCTCATGGATTTTAAAAAATGTTAAAGTCCGCCCATCAAAAGTCTTGTTAGAATTGAACAATGACCATTCAATTTTTAATGCGTTGCAATCTTGATTGTTTAACTCAAATCCTATGAATATTTTTTTAACATCATCATCTTCTTTCTTTCTTTCTGGAGACCTTAAAAGTGTTGAGGGCATGGATTTTAAATTATGATCTATACAATTAAAAATGAAAACAAATCATGACTGAATGTCTTTCTTGACAATAATATTTGATCACTTGGTTTCTCGTGAGCCACGGTATTTGAAAAAAAATCATGAGATCTATTTGTTAGATAATTGCTTTGTTAGATAAATCATGAGATCTATTTGTTTTTGAAAATAAAATGATATTTCATTCAATCATGCAACCCAGTGGCATATTTTAATAACTAAAAAATCATGATTAAGAACATGTCTATAACAACATATTTTCAAGGTTTTTTTTTACAAAAATAATTTTTTAGTATCTTTTAAATAGATATTTTTAAAAATAAATTGTTACAAAGTTGAGAGCCTGCGTACAAGTGAGCCTTCCACACACTAAATTTTTGTAGACAAATAAAAATACTAAGGGGTAAAAATTACAGCTGCTTTAGTGGACCCCAATGGGTTTCCTAGTTATCTGTCCAAGTCTGAATTCCATGAACAAGAAGAATTGGGCATGTGACAGTAGGGGCCCATTTTATCATGTGTTGTGTCCACCAATGTATCTCTGCAGTGGGCTAACAGATACGTCCTAAACTTTGTTCTACTAAATTATGGGGATTGATTAGAATATGTTTGCTTTTGGAGCTACAAATGGAAATGGCAAACAAAGAAATGCATATGCTAGATTTGTTCTTTCTGAGCTAGATCTTGAGCAACTATAATTTAAAAATTGTTTAAAAAAACTAGAATTAAAAAACTAACTCGCAAGATGCAGGGATTAGCATCTAGGACAATGAGGACCATTAATTAATTTGAATAATTTTATTTTATTGGTGTATTTGCCTCTCCTTTTTTTTTCCTACAGTAACTTTACCCGATTATCCGGTGACATACAAAGAAGAAAGACACCAAACACTATAAAATGAACAATTGGATTACGGATAAAATAGATGAGGTTGTAAGAAAGCTTCCACTTAAATTTGGTATCCTAACCTAACTAAACAGATTCAAGAGCCACATAATTTCTGAAATAAATTATAGTTTAAAAACTCTACTTGAGCCCGACTCGAGAAGCCAGGAAGCGAAGTCGACACAAAATTGACTCGGTGAAATGATTATATATTACGTTTTAAAGACTTTATTTTATAATTATAACTATAATATTATATAGATATATAACGATATTTAAGTAGATAATTTTATTACTTGTTTCAAGAAGTTTTATTAATAAGGAGTTTAACTTCAGAAACCATTAAATAGAATCGACTCAAAAAGTCATTTTTATTAGTGTCAATTAAAAGTATAAAAATCAAATCAGTTCATCAACAAAATTTCATCTCATAATTATAACTATTGATTTCCCATTAGACTGTGTGGTGTTCAAAGCTCAGGTGGAATCCATGCTGTTCTAGAATTCTAGGATTCTTGTGATATAGTTTGACACGGATTTGAACTGGGTCTTCCTAATGTAACAATTTGAAAGCGTTCAAAAAAACAAAAATTATGATTTTTTTCCTTTCAAATGTATTCAATGACTGTAAGTCTGCGAGTGAGGTTCCATGAATCTGGCATGAATACAAATTTGTCTGCATCCTTCAGAGAGTAAGCAAAGACACACAATGGCAATCTTGGAAGGTCATACCCAAGACAGTTTTTGTTCATCATAGGCTGCTAACTTTATATGTATTGTGGGAATGAGAAGTGACCCAAGAATATGAAGTTGCGTGCACGAGCAGGTTATGAACAGTTGATCTGAATATACCCTGCAAGAAGCAAGTAACAGAATTAATATTGTTATCGTCATCTAAATAAAATAGAACATTTTAATGACTAAACCATTGCCATTTTTACAGTTTGTGTGTCAATAGAAGCAAGTTCAAAATTTTCAATCTTTGTATAAATATGTCGGCACGATACTGATCTCAAGCCATAAAACTGACGCAATACTTGTTTCAATTATGAGTCATTGTTGGATGGCTTATACATGCGTTGTCGTCATCATAATAAGATAGTAGAACAAGAACATTTTAATGACTTAACCATTGTCATTTTTACATTTTGTGTGTCCACAGAAGCAAGTTCAAAATTATCAATCTTTGTATAAATATGCCGGCATGCTGCTGACCTCAAGCCGTAAAACTGACCCAATACTTCGTTCAATTATGAGTCATTGTTGGATGGCAGTGAGACACTGTTAAAATTAATAATAGCTGCCATAATGTAAATCAAAATCTCGTCGGCGGAAGGGAATCTCGATGGCTTTAAAAGTGCAGGCAGGGGTGGTAATGGACATTATTCGTCCCTTAGTCCGTCTATGCCCATGCCCCTTAATAAGCTATTGGACATTTTAAAGATATATACATGATAGGTTTTACAGCATTTGCCACAATTGTCATGCATAGGTTTCTCTTAATTCAAAAACTAACTATGATAATAAAATTTTCTAATTATATAATATACAATATAAATCATCAACCTCTTCTACGACTGATGTTAGACTAACCGAATAAGGTTCCTTCACACATTGGGTAGCCACGAACCGAGTAAAAACTATGTCCAAACTGTGAAGTTCACCTCCCCTTCCCGACTAGGGCCGAGCAAAATTAAGTTCAAACCTCAATAACAAATTGAACCAAAGATTGTCGCTTCAGTTTGGTTTTGAGAAAATTTCGGTTTCCACCTTGGGTAAATTTTCCAAGCGTATGAAAATTCTCCTCGAAACCAAACAGAACTAAAACCTACTTAAAATATAAAAAATTAAAAAAATCTTAATATTCATGTTTTTTTGGCATATTATTATTTTTTGATTTATTTGAGATGTTTAACATAATATCCATGTATAGAATATTTTTTGAATGTGATTATGATGGTTAAATCATGTTTTAATTTTATTTATTATAAAAATCATAATTAATTTTAATATAGTTTTGATAATTTTGGTAATGAATAAATTTAGTTTTGAATGTAATTAAGATGGTTAAATCATGTTTTAATTTTACTTATCATAAACATCATAATTTTGGTTTGGTTTTGAAAAAAATTCAGGTGCAGTTTGGTGGGCATTTTAGATGACTAAAAACCATTTTTGAAATTTAGTTTGGTCAATTCAAAAACAAACAAACCGAATGCTCTACCCTATTCCCGACTATGAGAAGCACCCCCTTGTGTTGACTTTTAAGTAGTTAAGGTGAAATGGGCAACACCAACCATGTCCGCCTTCTCCCGTTATTCGACACCTCTAATACATCTCCACCATCTTCCTAAGTGTAGCTCCTTGAGCTAGCCTTTTTGACAAATCACTATCTTCGCCCTTTCCTTTAGTATTAACCTGACCTCAAACAGTTTCACCGAACCATGAATCCAAACTTAGACAAAAAAATTCCCCCTTCTTGCATAACCTTGACCTTCTTCCCTTCATAGTTATGAACTATATCAAAGTTTGTCTGCAAAGCTTTCTTTTTGTCACAACCTCTATTTTAGTGTGACCTACACACTGACGCCACACCCTCTTGGTAGAACCATATTTATCAAGGGCAACATTTTCAGTCTTAGATTCCTTATATAACTCCATTTTTGGCCCAAACCTACGCCGAATTGTAATATTATAATTTAAAAAGTTATTTGTTGGATAATTTATCAAACTTATATTATGGAAGCATATCTCAAACCCTTAAGAAGGCTCAAGATAGTGACCTTATAGGATTTACATATCATTCATGTTGATCATATTATTATATGAAGACTCTTGAACTTACGTTTCTTAATATGGGCACTTTGTGGAGATGCAGCACCTTCCCAACAACTAAGAGAGGGACTTTACAAATGTAGATGATACTTCGAACTACACAAAGGAAATACCCTCAATGCAGCTAAGAAGTTGAACTTATTATAAATACGAACTTATGATCCGATTTTTATTCTTGTTTGCAATGTTGAGTTAGGTAGTTTATGCTTAGATGATGTTCATGATCATGTGTAATGTTTACCTATTCCACATACCCCACATAAGTAAGTTAAATCACATTGACATCATTGAGTATCATGACATCATACCTTAACACCCAATCATCACGTGGGCTCGTCACTCAGTATGAACTGTAAGCTCTTTTGACCCACTTTACTCTAATGCACACACACACACATACAACTGTAACTGAATAAGTTCAGTGTACCTGATATGCTTTTTGTCATGTTTAGGACTTTGAGGGTTACACATCTTGTAGGCGGTTATTAAAGAAAGTCTTATACTTAGGATTTTATCGATGGACTTACTTAGACGATTTTTTAGACAAGCCAAACATCGTCGAAACAAACTAAAATTTGGGCCAATGGGCCCTAACACTCTACGTGTTTGATACATAAATTAACAAGTGCTAGCACACAGGCTAACATGGTAAACTAAGTTCTCTCAGATGGGGCTAAGGTGCTAGTTCCTAAGCCATAGACAAATTTTCCTAAGTCTTTTTCATGGGATTAGAGATTCCAAATAGGTCTCGGTAAAATGGTAGCGTTAACTAACACCGTGGGCTTCAATTATATAAAATTTCAAGTCCAAAAGCCAAGGATGTCAGCCTGAGTAGACTCGGGAAGCGTAGGCATTGACTTGGTCATTTTTCGAACTGGCTGGACATATTGAGCTTGAGAAAATTTTAACTCAAAATCTACTAAGCCATTGGTTCCCAAAATTTATGGTGATCATACTAGGACACAACCTAAGGGTTAGATGAAATTATGTACCATAAAATTTCACCACAAAATACTAGGGTTTGGGATTTTCAAACTGGGGCTAGGGAACTAAGGTTTTACCTCCATTTAAATTGTACACTCCAAAAGTCTGAATTAAATAACCACCTAAACTATTTTTAACTCCCGTTTCAGTTCAATTCCTTAATTGGAAACCATATACGCAGTCGCAAAATTGGTTGCAAATTATTTGTAACCGATTTTTCAATCGCAAATTCGGTTTCAACTTCATTTCCACAATGGTTTCTTTCTAGTCGCTAAACTTTTGGGACCGGTTTTCGGTCCCATATGCTGTCACAAAGCGGATACAAACTAGTCACAAAAAAGAACTATAACTTTTTTAAATAATTGTTATTTTTTGTTTTAAATTATCAGTTTAATAACAAAAGATTATAAATAAATGCATATGATGACAATACACACACACACACACACACACACACACACACACACACACACACACAC
>JAVDBV010047911.1:0-28965 GCA_032619315.1 Piper longum
TATACACTCACAAAGTGGGGGGCAGCAAAAGCAGAGTGTAGTTTAGTGGAGTGGAGTGAGCTTCTGAATTTGTGAACACACCAGAGCTCTCCGTTGGAGCGGTGAGCTTGCTCCTGCTCTGGCCTACCTAGTTTAAGGATTGGGGGAGACTAGGAGAGTCTTTGCTTGTGATTTGTAAACCTGGAGAAAATGGGTATGAGCTTTTACGGTGATAAGTGCCAGATTTGCGCTTGTGTTGGATTCTCTTTGCTGTTTGTTTCTGCCATGGTTGCTGGGGAAGATGGTAAGTTGAGCCACTTGGCAATGCGTTTTTTTATTTGCATTTGAGGTTGGCAATGAGCGTTGTCCTGGGTTCTCCTTGCTTGTTTTGCTCCATCTCCTAAAGATGGGTTCTTTTCCATTTTCTTCCCCCCCCCTGCTTCTCTTTAAGTTCACTGCCTGCTTGGAATCATTGATCATTGATTTTTCTCTCTCTCTCTCTCTCTCTCTCTCTCTCTCGTTTAATAGTGATTTCATTTGTAACTCCTGGTTTCCTTACACTATAGCTCAAACTTAAAATGAAAAATCTGCTAAAAAACCTGATCGTTCTGTCCTACCTGTTTATTTGCGTCCATCTTTTTGAACTTATTTAGCTTTTTACAGATCATGAAAGCTATGCCTTTAACAAGGACTGCAACTCTATTTTTTCTTGCTGTAAAAATGTATTGTTCATATTTCCCATCTGTTGTCATCCTCAAAGACACATGTTACTAAAGAGAAATAGGAATACATGAGTACTGGTTCAAGTTTTGGCCATCAATGCTTCCAAAAAGCAAAGCCGTGCTGCATTTCCATCCAACTTTCCTCATTTTTTTCTTCCTTCACATCCTCAATCACTACAAGCAGACAGCAATCCACATTGAGTAAACATCTCTAGCCAATTCCAAAGTTCCTACTTTAGCATCAGATCACACTTTGCTGGGAAGAAAATAACTATAAGTGCAGCCATGGCCATCCAAACGGTACTACCCCCCATTGCCCATTGGTGCTTTGGGAAGTGCTATTGCGGACTCACCTTGCCTAGCGTGCCTCTTTCTGTTGTTTTTTTGTTCCTTCTTCTGTTCACATACTCAATGAAGCTCGCGGACCAAACTATCGTCCTGTTGATTTGCGTAGGCCAGCTATAACTTGTGTAGCTTTTAGTTTGGCGGGTGCCCCCTTTACCTTTGGTGGGGCATTTTATAATGTATTATTTCCCAATGGGTTGAACTTCAAATCCTTCATCTGACAAGCGTTGGGGCTTCCTGGTGGACTAGTCCACATCGTAAGGTATTCCCAACCTAAGTTTGATTGAGCTGTTGGCTTATCATGGTGCTAATAAGAAGGTGTGCGAGATGTTGATTGTGGGGGTTAAGTTTTTCAATCTTCTGATTGGTGTGGCTGATTAGTTTAACCTTGATTTAATTAGCATAGGATCCAGTGTAAATAAGTATAGTTGGTTGTAAATTAGAACACACGGAAGTTCTTTCTTAGAATTGGTAGCATGAATCTTAATGAGCTATGCCTCCTATTAATCTTATTTCATGACCAATGATTTCTTATCATTGTGATAACTATATTGAATCTTGTCTGGATCGAAAAAGAAAGGTTAGCATCATCTTCCATTTCTGGTGTTTCTAATGCAGGTTTGGTTAACAATGGTGATTTTGAGAAGGCACCACCTAATGGGTTTCCTGATACTGGCATGGGCGATGTGACGACGTCCATCCCTGATTGGAACATGAATGGAACTGTTGAGCTGGTTATGTCAGGGCAAAGACAGGGTGGAATGCTACTCATTGTTCCACGTGGTATATTTCAAACAGTTTGCTTCTCTATATAATCAGATGTTAAACCATAAATAATGGAAAAAAACTGCATTAATGTTGCTACGTTACTTTGTTTATTTCGAATGATCAACGTGAGGATGGCCAACATATTTGTTGTTTGTAGCCTTTGTCATATTTCTGTTTCACCTTAGAGGAATCCCACCAAAAAAAGAAAAAAAAACTCTGAAGGGTTGTGATGCTATCAATCTCTGCAGTATTTTCGTAAAATTTTTTCCATCAGTGCGTTATTCTAATGGCTTGATCCTCAGTGATATGTGATACAATCTATTAAGTAGTCTGCTTTCTCTACATTTTTTAGTAGTGTCTTTGCACTGCATTTCATGAAGACATTAACTATAGTCCACTAACTTCTCATGCTGACATAAGTTCAGTGGCTTCACACATGTTCTATTGATTAAATATGTAAAACTGATCTATATCTTATAAATTCTTATTATTTCAAACATCAAATGTCATGCGATTTCAGTGGAAATTTATCTTCCATTGGCAAAAAGCTAAAAAACTATTGATCTGCTTATGATACGTGGAATTGGTACAGAATTTTACTGTCTCCTTTCAAACAGTAGATCAAGTAGGGCAACGTATTAAAACATCATTCCTTTGGTGCCCATGGTTTTTATATCTCGTGTTTGACGTCTCTATAATCAAATTACACCGATCTCATGGGGAGCTGACCTAGAAAATTATCTATGGAAACTTGTGAGAGAGCTCTCAGCTACAGTAGCTACTAAGTTTGTCATTTTGTGAGCTCGGTATGATAGTAACTAGGAAAGCCCCCACTGAAAGAAGATGGCTGGAGGTAATTATAAACCTTTTTTAGAAGTATATATAATGCATTCATCCATTCATAGAGAGAGAGAGAGAGAGTAAGAAATGTTATCATTTCAGATAGACAAAGGCCTTGTGATGAAATACATTCCGTTTTTAGCTTCCTATGTTTTCATGCCAAGGAAAAATCCTCACCATTTAACTTTTCTAGGTCCATGCTTAGCTAGAAATAAAGTGTTTGTTGATGTTAAAATTGTATTTTAGGTAAGTTATTTGTTATTTGTGAAGGTTTGCATGCTGTGAGGCTGGGAAATGATGCTGAGGTGAACCAAGACATTAAAGTGGAGAAGGGATCAGTCTACTCAGTTACATTCAGTGCTGCTAGAACCTGCGCTCAGTTGGAATCTTTGAACGTGTCTGTTCCACCTGCGTCCCAGACAATTGATTTACAGACTCTTTACAGTGTTGAAGGTTATGATACATATGCAGTATCCTTTCAAGCTTATTCCGACGACTCTCTCCTAGCTTTTAAGAACCCTGGCATGGAAGATGATCCAACTTGCGGGCCAATTCTTGATGACATTGCTATCAAGAAGCTCTTTGTGCCCGAAAGGCCAAAAGGTATTTCATGCTACTTCATGAATGAATTTTGAATATCCTATTACATGGAGAAAATAGACCACTTAACTTGCTCTTTTCTCACAGATAATGCCGTGATCAATGGCGACTTTGAGGAAGGCCCATGGATGTTCGCTAATGTTTCATTGGGTGTTCTTCTCCCCACAAATCTTGATGAAGATACATCATCGTTACCTGGGTGGATGATTGAATCAAACAGGGCAGTTAGATATGTAGACTCCTACCACTACTCAGTTCCACAAGGCAAAAGAGCAGTTGAATTGCTTTCTGGCAAAGAAGGTATCATTTCCCAGATGGTGGAAACTACTCCAAATAAACAATATGCACTCACATTCTCCATGGGAGAAGCTGGAGATTCATGCCAGAAACCTTTGGCAGTCATGGCATTTGCAGCAGACCAAGCAGAGAACTTCCACTACTCACCACTTGGAAATTTGTCCTTCCAGAGCCAAAATTTGACATTCACTGCAAAAGCAGAAAGAACTCGGATTGCATTTTATAGTGTGTATTATAACACCAGGACGGATGACAAGACCTCATTGTGTGGCCCTGTGGTTGATGACGTGAGAGTCTGGGCAGTGTCTGGGACTGTTAGAGTGATGGGTGCCTTCAAGATTGAGGCTCTTACCATGATTTTGGTGTTGTTTGTTTTAGGTTGGTGATTATCAGTGTGTTTGTGGTGCTTGCCTTTTGTTTTCAACTCTAAGAGTTGGTTGAATGCTTAGTAAAGCTTAGGCGCTGGATCCAGTACTAGAGAAGAGATCCTACTGTAAAACGGTTTTCGCTGGTAAGAGTATGCGGTGGTAATATTACAAGTTATGGAATGCATCAAGTGTGAATCCTTTGTATACTCTCTGGTCTCACTTTAGTTCATTTGGCAAGCTACAGAGATGACGAGTGGCTCACTAAATATTGAGCATTGTTTATGTATGGATTTGTGTAGTCATGTCATGGTTCCAGATTACTTAAAGAAGTTCTAATTGAAAGCGAATGTGACTTTAAGTACCAAAAAATATTGACTGATTGCTTCATGCCAGATTGTATGATAGAAAGACCACCACTAGTATTTTTATCTCCATCGGTCTCAACCCTTTCATGCACAGAGAAGAGGTGGGCTACCATTGGGGCTTTATTACCAATTGCCTAGCAATTCTTTACTAATTGGCCTCATTTCTAATTTAAAATGGTTTTATCCTGGTGGAGATCTAATTGAAACCCCTTATGGTTTGATTCATTTCAGTTTAGGGAAATTTGGTTCTTGAGCTAGAGTCCTGATGATGATAATGAACATTGATTCTTTTTTTGTCAATAAGAGTATTAAAAAAGGTGGTGGTGAGAAGTGGGAGGCAACTCCATCACTCAGGAATGTCAAAAAGAAAAGGTGTTTTTGAAAGTGAACTTTCCTGTGTAAGGGGCCAAGAACAGCAATGAAAGATCCTTCTGGGACATACTTTCTCAAGTGACAAGAAGTCAAGAACAGAAGCTTTCTAGACCTTGAGAGCAGCTCTTCTCAATTTAAGATTACTATGCCTTAATACTAATACCTTGCACATTATACACTATTGCTTGATTTCAACTTCATCTTTGACTAATTAAGATGAGTAGATTACTGAGCACTTCTGCTTGCTCACACTCTCTTTGATTAAGTATGGCAACTGAATAAGGAGCTAGATCCTTTAGACACAATTTATATGTCATATATCAAGGAGCTTAATTTTATATTATTACTGGTTAATTGCAATGGCATATATTAATCGATGACACAAAACATGCAAAACAGTAGGGCAAGCTATCGTTTGTGGGGAAAGTTAAAGAATAGCAATATGGGCATGTAGATATAAACAAGAAAGACCCTTTGGGATCCACGTTCCATAATTCCCTCCACTCCAATATCATATCCTCCCCTGCTTGGTGCAAATGCATCACCATTCATGGCTTCCAACCTCCTCTGCCGGCCACTTCATCTCTCCTTCCTTCTCATCATCACCATCCTCTTGCTGGCATCATCTTCTCTGCTAAGTAGGGTCGATGCAGCTGTTGCTCCGGCGACAAGCCTTATAGATGTTGAGAAGATGATGAATAGGAGGAAAGCTGTGGTGAAGAGTAGGAGGGCAAACAACTGGGAGTCCAGGGCTTTCTCCGCCATGCTGCCCAGAGGCTTTGTTGTTCCACCTTCTGGACCTTCTTCTTGCCACAATGCTGTCCCAAACTCCATCAACTTCTACTGTGATGAATCTGCCAAGAACCCATGATATGAGCAGCTTCATGTGTTTTTATTTGTCTTCTCCTCTATAAATATACTTAATTTTCTATTGATTATTCTCTCCTCGGGAGGTTTATAGCTTTTTGGCCTTGGAGTGTCCATATATGACACGAAGTTGCTGGAGTTTGCAGTACTTATGTACAGCATTATTTCTTGGAATGTTCTTATAAATTGATTTCAAAATTGTATTGGTTGTCAAAAAAAAAAAAGAAGTATTGGTTGTATGCTAGAGAAGATCCACTGACCTCATTCTTTTAACATGAAATTCAGACAATGACCAACTAAAGAACATTCAGTCAAATGCTGCACAATATCAAAATAAAAATGAAAATTTTCAAAAGGTGTTATATCAAGAAGAGTAGATACGCATGCAGTGCTTTATCGGCAATCAAGTTGAATAGACATGCGAGTTCATCTTGATTCAGCAAGTTTAGAAGACCATATCAAGAATGTGATAGTTGAAAGGGCCTCCAAAGACTGTGATCCTGGGAAGGAAGGCTGATGTTTTTGTGTAATAGAGATGTACGTGGACATATCACATGGAAACGAGGCTTTTTTCCAATAACTTTATCTTGTTTATCTTATCCAAATTCCCAACCTAAGTACCTATTAAGTAATAATTAAACGGACGGGCCCGGATCCGACTCTGTCGACCCGGACCCGGACCGGATCCGACAGGATATATCTGGTAACCTATGATTAACCTCTGCGGCCATCGACGCCGGACCTCCGACGTTGCGCCGCCGCAGTCGCCGCCGTCCGGTAACTCCGTCATATTCTTGCCTGTTTGTCTGGCAAAAAAAAATTTGAAATGGTTGTGACAGATTGTTTTTCATTATCGTTGTTCACGAATGTGTGATTAAAAATCGCTTCTTTGAAAATTTTGAGCGACCATTTTTTGTTCTTTGTGTAGGTTGAGGAAGTGTGAAAGAGGGGTTTGAAGTTTGATTGGTTTGTAAGCTGCAAAAAAATGGCGATGCTGTTGAAGAATAGGATGCGTGATTTGGGTTCCAAGCTAGGGAATGTTGGTGTGCCTTTCCGAGGATTGATTGGAAGTGCACCCGAATCTGCAATGGTCTTACAGGAGTCGATTGCTGGGTTGGATCGTTTTCAGAGGATTGAAATACCCAATTCCTCTTGCATTGGATCTATCGAGCTTATGGCTGTCCCAAAGAAAAAGGTAACATCTTTGTAATTTTTTTTTTCTTTTCTCTCGGTTCTTACTTTGATTTACTGCGGTTTAGTGTCAGTCGTTTAATTCTAGTTCTAGTTGGCTGTTTGTTTGAATTTCACTTTCAGTTATATAGTTTCAGCTAGCAGGAAATTTGTTCCATCTTTTTAGGTTTTGTCATGTTTAGCAACGCTATTTTATTTTGCAACTATATTTTTTTCATTGCTAGTTGAAACCCTTTGAACTGATTGTATTGGCTTATTGCCAGTTCTATAATTTCTACTAGCAGGGAAGTTGTCTTCCTTTTAGTTTTGATCATGTCCAACATTAATGATTTTATTTGAAAGCTGATGCGGTTCTACCTTCAGTATTTTGTATGGCTTCTGATGTGGTAATACGATTGGATGAAATGGAGGAGAGAGATCCGTATCTTCCAATGCTGGTGTTTTTAGTCTATCTCTAGTTCCAGTAGGGTTTATAGAATTGTAAGTTTAATTTTCTTTTTATTTTTCAATATGGGCTTATGAGTTGAGACTCGCACAGGTTTCACCCCATAAAAGGGGAATTAGAAATGGTCCAAAGGCTCTGAAACCAATTCCAGTGATTATTCGATGCAAGTAAGAGAGCCCTGATCGTTGTTTGTTGCTTTAAATATTTATTCCTGATTGTAATATGCTCCTATGTTAATTGGTTTTTGTATGGCAATTATCTCATCGAACTCCTTTTCCCACTATGCTCAAACGTTTCTCTCATGTTCAACTGCTATAGGCCTGAATTAATGATCTCCTCATGCTGTGAAATTAAGAGTGAATTATCTGTTTCCATATTGAACCGGAGGAAGAAAATTAAGTGTGAAGATACGTTTTGTTACAAAAGATTTGGAACTCCTTCAATTACTGGTTAAATTTTGAGTTCAATTGGGAAGTGCAGATCACAGTTGAAGCGTTATACAATATATGGTCTCTACCCCGATGCCAAATTTCCACTGTTTTTCAGATGAATGCTTGAATTTTCTTTCATACTGGTGATAATGAACTGATAAATACTAGATCAAACTTTGGCCATATTTCATTTTTAAAAATTTGCTTAACACTGATTAGATGATCATTTGCCTAATTGTTAGATTCATGGGTAACTAAGTCAAGTGGTCTTCCTTGTTTGGGTTATTTATGCATTGGGGTTTGATGTGAAGGAGCTTTAACTCTAGCTGGTGAACTTTTGTTCCTGCTGTTAACTGACTGAAACCTATTCAAAATTTCAAAATTTAGATATATGCATTACTAGTAGACTCGATTTTGGGAGATTTGAAGTGGGATATCATACCTTTTGCATGTGAAACAATCGAAGAACCTGAATGTACAATTATATGATTATTTACATGATTGCACGACTATATTCTTATGGTAGCCTAGTTATCTAGATATATACAAGTTGCCTACATTCAGATGATACTCATATTTCATGTTTAATTTTTGCAGGGCTTGTGGCAGAGTTAAGCTGCCTCACTTCTACTGCTGCAGTGGGATTAGAGGGTCTGATGGCAATAATTCTCCGAACAATTGAATTCTGTCAACTTTTTTCACTGGAAGATAACTGAAGAGAAAGTGCTTCGATCAATTATGCTTCTCTTCCTGCAAGTTGTAATGCTCCATGAAGAATGGAATGGCAGATCAGTTCATTTCCTAAAATTGGTCACATTATACATCTCTTGCCAAACTGATGTTGGCGTGAATCCATGTAAGCTGCCACTGTCTCGTATTGGAGAATGGTGTTTTTTTTTAAAAAAAAATCCCGTGTAGAAAAATTGTAGATGCGTCTTATATCTATCAGAGAATGGCATACAGATAGTATTTTCCAACTAGAAAAAGAGCAAGATAAATTCTCCTGTCGCCATTTTTGTACAAGATGGATGCGTTCAGTTGAGATTAGAAGGAAGATGATGCTAGGTTCTATCCAATGTTTAGTGCTCTATACTGTCGGACTTTTATGAATTTCAAAATTCCCGTGTAGAAAAAAAAGGCCAAACAATTCCTGAAATTTTCTTGCGTTGAACGTCTCATGCATAGTTTGTTCGGAGCAGGAGCAAAGCGAGAGAAGGCCCTCGGGGGGCTTCATTGATTGCAATGCTTAATTCACATTCGATGCCTTTGCATGTTGATACTTTTGAGGTAGGGATGTACAACCTATGGCATAAACGCCCTTTTTCTAAAAAGTGGGGATGATTTTACTGGTATTTAAAGAGTATGGTATTAAATAGGCCTTATTCTTCTCCTTTTGGTCGCGGCCTAACTCGAATCCTTGCTTGAGCTTGAGTGGCAAGGTTCCTCCTCGAACGCCGGGGGCTTCAGGTTCCAGTGTACCTTCTTGCTTCCTTCATTCCATTAAGATTAGCAGGAGATGACGTAAGGTTCTGGGCATCTTCCTGGCTCTCCGGGTAATACTCGTAATTCGGCATATTATTATCCTTGATTGATTTCTCGCCCTCTCGGATCTATATATCGTATCCCACCCATGAGGAAAACATCACTGTTAATTAATCTCTTTTCGATTCTTCTTTTCATGGTTGAAGCTACTCCATATCAGAAGATCATTTCCAATTGCTAATTGAAATGTGTTTTAGAACTCAACAGATAAGGAATACAATCAGAATAGTTTTCTGGGTTACTGTCATATAACATGGTTTACTCTCCTTATCCTCATCAATATTTACAGCACAGAAATTCCTTGGCAAAGTTACATTGCGTAAATACCACACCCACACAAGATACACAGAAGTGAACCTTTTAACAAATTCAGGCATCGAGAGAAGCTCATAGGAAAGAAGAAAAGGGGAAAAAAAACTGACGCCTAGTAATAATTTATTAGATAGTGGAACTAATGGGTCAATCATCACAGTTCCTTACACGACTCAGAATTTCTCGAGGTGGTTGACTAGCAAAAATTTTACACCTTACCCGAGCTTGAGCAACAAATTATGTAAATAAATGGCCATAAATGAACTCCCTCGGCAAGCTAGAGCGGAGCAAGGGCAAAGTTCTTGCTATCAATCCAGTGAACAGCGGCGTCTAATCTTTACACTCTTCCAAGTGATCAGTAGGGATACCTTTAGATCACGAGAGTCCCTCCTTGACAACAAAAGCAAGCAACCAACACACCAAGAAAGGCCCCAGCAATGACCTGTGAAGGAGTGTGGCCCAGGAGTTCCTTTAACTTCCTCTGACTTATAGGATGCCCTTGAAACAAATCCTCTATAATTACATTGAGGACCTGCACAAGTTAGAACCAAGCATGAGATGGACAGAAACAAGTCGTTCTTAAGCAACACAACTCAATATAAGCCTTAAAAGTTAAAACTCTTTTAGATGATAATTAAATCAACACATATTGATACGTTAAAATTTAATCCAACACAATGAACATCCATTTGCTTCTTGGGTTTGACAGCAATGCGCATTATAAAGTATTTGCTCCCATATACTTCATAGGAAATGACCAACAGGATCGCCTTAGAGATGTGTTACAAAAGCACCTGATCAAGTTGTTAAGCTGTTATTATTTTCATTGTCGCAGAGACAAACACTAATTCAAGAATGATAAGGCTTCTTGATCACGGTAAAAGAAAAATGGTTTTGGGAGATTCCCATGCTCCTTTCTCGTCTATTCTTCCCCACTTTCCCTAACACTCTGATTTCTGCTGTCTTTTTATCCAAAATTTTTTCTTCTCCATACCATTCCTCAAAACAAATAATAGAGCTTCTTGATTCTTGAAAGAATAGGACAAAACCAGATGACAAATTTGTTAAACAGAAAATTGACTGCACTGAATTTTGTTTGATTGCACTTGTATCTTAGAACGCACCTAAAAATTATCTTTCCTGTTCCATATAGAACACTAAGAAAGCTTTTCTCCCCTCGTTTTCTGTTAATGTAATCTATCACTGTTTCCACCACTAATCATTCTCTCATTGCTACCATGGACCATTAGAACGAGTTTTCAAACTTATTTCACCAAACAATCAAGTGATGAACAACAAAAAAGTAAATGAGATGAACACGGAGATCAAAATCATACTTGCAGATACAACCATTTCACCGTACTGAAGTTTTTCTAATGATACATCTTACTTAGAACATGTCTAAACATTAGTTTCTTCAATGAAGAAGACCAATTAAACTTCGGTTCCCTTTTTCTGTCAAATATAATTTTAGTACTGTTTCCGCCACCATTCTCTTAATGTCACCATGAACAAGTTTCAAATTACTTTCACCAAACAATCAAAATATGAACTTGTTTATCCAACAGAACAAACTGAAACAAAACCTAGCCTCTGTTTGCATCTTTGTGTACCTTCTCACCCCTGTATAACAATCAAGCTCCAAAAAATCAAGAAAAAGCTGGGTCCTCTCAAATCTAATAATCTAATCTACAAGACTATAACTGTTCTGAATACCGAACACTACCTACTCTCATTCTCGCTATATAATCTAATCATTTAATCTACAAGACTATAATCTATTTGTTCTCATATAGTTCTTTTATAAGAAATGACCAACAGGATCGCCTTAGAGATGTGTTAAAAAAGCAACCGATCAAGTTGTTAAGCTGTTATTATTTTCTCATTGTCACAGAGACAAACAGTAATTCAAGAATGACAAGACACCTTGAGAAATTTGATCACGGAAAAAGAAAAATTGTTTTGGTAGAGTCCGAAGCTCCTTTCTCTTCTTCTATTCTTCCCCACTTTCCCTGACACTCCGATTTCTGCTCTCTTTTCTCCTAAATTTTTTTCTTCTCCATATCATTCCTCAAAACAAATAGTAAGGCTCCTTGATTCTTGAAAGAATAAGAGAAACATCAGATAAGTCTGTTAAACAAAAAATTGTCTGTACTGAAGTGTTTCTAATTGTACTTGTATCTTAGTTAGAACGCACCCAAACATTATTTTTTCTGTTCAATATAGAACACTAAGAAAGCTTTCCACCCCTCTTTTTTTGTCAAATGTAATCTAGAAATGTTTCCACCACTAATCATTCTCTCTTTGCCACCATGAACCATTGAAATGAGTTTTCAAAACATATTTCACCAAACAATCAAGATATGAACATCAAAAAAAGTAAACGAGATGAACAAGGAGATGAAAATCATACTTGTAGACAACCATTTCACTGTACTGAAGTTTTTCTAACGATACTTACATCTTCCTTAGAACATGTCTAAACCTAGAATATGACAAAAGGGAAGTTTTGAAAGATCCCAAACGAAATCAATCCATGAACAAGCTAGCAGCATGGCCCGACAAACTTTCCTTGGAATACAATTAAGCTTCAATGAAGAAGACCAATCAAGCTTCGGTTCCCTTTTCTGTCAAATATAATTTTAGTATTGTTTACACCATCATTCTCTCAATGTCATCAAGAATACCATTAAGGCAAGTTTCAAATAACTTTTCACCAAACAATCAAATATGAACTTGTTTATCAAACAGAACAAACTTAAACAAAACCCAGCCTCCATTTGGATCTTTGTGTACCTTCTCCCCTATAGGATCATACATAGCAATCAAGCTAAAGTCCAAACAAACAAGATCAATCTGTCAAATCTAATCATATATTTACAAGATTTTAACTGGTTCAAATATCAAACACTATGGTATGAATAAAGGGAGAAGGTTATTGTAAGGAGGGTAGAATGGTAATTTCTAGTGCTTGAATGTGAAAAGGGGCATGAGTATAAAAACAGAGTCTGTAATTGAATTGGGGATCTGAAGAATGAAAACAGAATTGTTGTTGGTTGATCCGACTTTCCAGGGAGAAACCATGGAGTCATGATCTTCATCTGATTCCAATCCCGTGTCGAATTCGATTATCACGATTGTTGGTTGCAGGAACTCGATAGGAGAATGGCACCGACGAAGCAGGGCTTCAAGTAGAGTAAAGGGAAGGATCACGTCATCGAGCTTGGGGAGGAAAATCCTACCAGATTGGTATCAGAGCCTGGCGAGGGAGGTATGATTTCTTGAGCCAATTCTGACGAATTATCCCAAATTAAGAGAGTTCAAGATTAGTTGATTGCTACTGTTTCCAATTTGTCTGCAAAATTCGAATTGTTGTTGCAATCAAGAATTGATGGATTGGGGAATAGAGAAATTCTGGAAAATCGAGAGGGAATTGGTACAACTCAGGGGAAAGGTCATGCAAATGGAATAGAGGTGGATGAAACAATGCAGGAAAACCACCGTCATCGTCAACAAGAGGAGCAATTGCTGTCGTCAGGCAGTAGGCAACACAGAGAAGAACATTTGCAGGGCATCTACCAGCAATCCCCACAGGAAGAGCCGTGGCTGCAGTGGGGTAATAGGCAACATGGTCTGTTCAGAGGTGGAAGGGAACGTGCTCGACAAAATGTCGAGGAGAATGTTCCCTGCGTGGCTCCAAATGAGGATTGTTTGAAAGGTTCCAAGATTAGCTTTCCCAAGTTTTATGGTACCAAGGACCCTATCTCCTGGTTTAGCCGAGCGGAAAAAATTTTCAAATTGCATCATATCAATGAATGATTGCAGGTTGAATTGGCAAGCTTCTATTTGGAGGAGGAGGCCCAGGCTTGGTTTGATATGCTGCAAGAACACCAAGGGGTACCTAGCTAGCCAGAATTAAAAGAAGCAATGAATCTTCAGTTCGTTCCATCAGAATATGAAGATTTTTATGGTGTTCTTACTCAGTTAATGCAGGAATTATCAGTCCAAGAGTACACAGTTAAGTTCAACAGGTTAGCAACAAGAACAGGTCATATGATAGAAAAATAGAAGATCATTAGTTATACTTGTGGCCTCAAGTCCCAGCTGAGATTGGAGGCGAAAGCAAGGAAGCCGAAGACTTTACTAGATGCACAAGGACTGGCCAGACATTTAGAGCATCATGTGAGCAAGAGATCATATATATATGGGAGACCAATGAGCAAGAACCATTCATATATAGATGTTCCGTCTAATAAGGGAAACAATGTTGGAACTAGCAAGGGGGAAGTTAATGTGGCAGCAGATTTACAATCCAAAGAGACTACCACGGGGAGGAAATTCAGTGTAAAGCAGTTTCAAGAGAGGAAGGATGCTGGATTGTGCTTCAGGTGTGATGAGAAGTTCGCTCCTAGACACAATAGTAAAAGGTTGTTTGCCATTGAAGTGGTAAGGGAGGAAGAGGTGTCAGAGCAAGAAGAAAGTGACCAAGAAGGAGATTCCCTTACCCCAGTGATATCCTTGAATGCATTGACAGGTATCACAACTTCAAATACCATGAGACTGCTAGGAAGAGTGGGTGGACACCAAGTAACAACTTTGATTGCTTTGGGTAGTTCACACAATTTCATCAATGCAAGTCTGGTCCAGAAATTGAAATTGCCAATGGAAACAAGTAATAGCTTGAAAGTTCAGATTGCTAATGGAGAAAAGATGTGTTGTGGGGGTAAGTGTAAGGGTATTAAGTTGAATCTCCCTGGATATAGTGCTATTTCAAATTTTTTTATACTTCAACCAGAGGAGATTGACATTGTGTTAGGCATTTAATGGCTGAAGACGTTGGGTCCAATTTTATGGAATTTTGAATCCCTCACAATGTCTTTTAAGGAAAATAGGAAAACAGTGGAACTAAAAGGGCAGTTCACTCCTCCGAATCAATTGTGTGATAAGAAACGGATTACTCAATCTTTCAAAAAGAGAAAACAGGGGCTATTGATGAATTTGCAGGGCCACTTTAACAGCCCAGCAAAAGGAACAATTGGACCAGCTGCTGCAAAGGTTTGAAAGAGTGTTTTCTGTACCTAAAGGTCTGCGAGAAGAGCTTATGATCATCATGTGAATCTGAAAGAAGGAGCACTACCAGTAGCAGTGAAGCCGTATAGGTACCCTTACTTTCAAAAAAATGAAATAGAGAGACAAGTTAAAGAATTGCTGAAGGCAGGGATAATACAGCCCACATCAAGTCCATATTCAGCTCCGGTGTTGTTAGTTAAAAAAAAAAAGGGAGTTGGAGGATGTGTGTCGACTATAGGGCTCTCAACAAGGCAACTATCAAGGACAAATTTTCTATCCCTAACATTAATGAACTCTTAGATGAATTACATGACACCACCTATTTCTCTAAATTGGATTTGAGATCTGAATATCATCAAATAAGAATGTATGGGCCTAATGTAGAGAAAATAATTTTTCGCACACATCATGGTCACTATGAATTTAAAGTCATGTCATTCGAGTTATCCAATGCTCCTTCAACATTCCAAGCTTTGATGAATGAGGTATTTGCTTGACATATCAGAAAATTTTCTTTGATGATATTCTTATTTACAGTAAAAGTTGGGATGAACACATACACCATATTGAATTGACATTGGAAGAATTGCTAAGACATGAGTTATATGCTAAGAAGGATAAGTGTTCTTTCGGATTGCATCAAATTCAGTATTTGGGACATGTTATTTCTTTTGAAGGAGTTGTTGTGGATAGGGATAAAATAGCAGCTATTGTGAATTGGCCAACACCAAGATCAATCAAGAATGTAAGAGCCTTCTTGGGACTAGCTGGGTATTATAGAAAATTTATCAAGGGCTTTGGTCTTATAGCAGCTCCATTAGTTGATTTGTTGAAAAAGGATGCTTATCATTGGGATTAGCTCGCTGAAGATTCTTTCCATAACTTGAAACAAGCTCTCACAGTAGCTCCTGGTATTGCCAAACTTTAAAATACCCTTTGTTGTGGAGTGTGATGCGAGCGGGATGGGGCTAGGAGTTGTTTTGATGCAACAAGATCAACCAGTTGCGTTCTTTAGCAAGGTTTTGAATGGGAGGAATTTATTGCTGTCAACTTATGAATGGGAGATGATGGCTTTAGTACTAGCAGTCCAAAAGTGGTGTTACTACCTATTGGGAAGGACATTTGTGGTCCGAACTGATCATTCCAGTTTCAAATTTTTATGGGAATAGCAAATTCATACAACAGCACAAAAGAGGTGGTTAGTGAAGCTGCTAAGATATGATTTTGTCATTGAGTACAAGCCAGGAAAAGAAAACAAAGTAGCTTATGCCTTGTCCAGACAAAATGAAGGGGAATGGCACAAACCAGCTGGTGACATGACAAAGGAAAGAGATTCCCTTTCTTGTACAGCACTTTCGGTGGTGGTACCAAGATGATTGGAGGTGATCAAACAAACATATACCACTAATGAGCAAATGTCAAAGTTGAGGTAGCAATGTGCTGACAACAAGCTGTCCTCAAATTGGGTGTTGAAAGATGATATCCTCTTCTACAAAAACAGAATCTATTTGACTTCACACATGGATGTCATACCAATTATTTGAAGGAGTTTCATGATGGGACTCATGAGGGGGTTCAAAAAACTTTGAAGAGATTGAGAGCTGTCTTCTTTTGGTCACAAATGTACAAGGATGTGGTCAGTTATCTGCAGCAATGTGACATTTGTCAAAAGTTCAAGAGCTCTACATTGGCACCAGTCGAATTATTACAACTACTTCCTATACCACAACAAATTTGGACCTCCATTAGTATGGATTTTATTAGTGGATTGCCAAAAAGTAATGCAAAGGATGGAATCTTTGTAGTAGTGGACAGACTCTCAAAGTATAGCCATTTCATCTCTATTGCTCATCCATTTATAGCTCACAAGATTACTCAACTGTTTTTCAATGAAATCTTCAAACTCCATGGAATGCCGACATCCATAGTTTGTGATCGAGATTTAACTTTCACAAGCTCCTTTTGGAATGAGCTGTTCAAACTACAAGGGGTAGCATTCCACTATAGTTCGGCTTACCATCCTCAAACAGATGGCCAAACCGAAGTAATAAACAAAGTGTTAGAGCAATATTTGAGATATTTTTCAGCGGATAGGCCACATGCGTGGGTTAAATGGCTACCTTGGACTGAGTATTGTTATAATACCACTTTCCAATCTGCAATACGCATGAGTCCATTTGAAGTTGTGTACAATATGCCACCTCCTACCTTGCTCTCTTACATTCCTGGAACAGCTAAAACAGCTGAGGTCGATGGGCTTCTATGTCAAAGAGATCAGTTACTCCGAGAATTAAAAGAAAATTTATCACCTTCACAGCTAAGCATGAAACATTATCATGATTTGAGAACAATGGATGTTGAGTTTCAGGTATGTCAACATGTCTATTTGAAACTACAGCCCTATCGATAGCAGTCATTGCGAACTAAGAAATGTAACAAGCTGGCTGCAAAGCTTTATGGTCCATTCCCTATCATCCAATGCATTGGCCAGGTTGCTTACAAGCTGCAACTTCCTGTTGATTCCAAACTCCATGATGTCTTCCATGTTTCACAATTGAAGGCATCGATAGCAGCTAATGTTCATATCCAAAATTCTTTACCAGCTGTAATACTTGAGTAATTTGATGTAATATTGCTCATGTCCTCAACTGGTAAAGTTTTAGCAACCTTGAGGTCAATGTTATTTTTAGGGGGGAGGTATTGGTATGAATAAAGGGAGAAGGTTATTGTAAGGAGGGTAGAATGGTAATTTCTAGTGCTTGAATGTGAAAAGGGGCGGGAGTATAAAAACAGAGTCTGTAATTGAATTGGGGATATGGAGAATGAAAAACAGAATTGTTGTTGGTTGATCTGACTTTCCAAGGAGAAACCATGGAGTCATGATCTTCATCTGATTCCAATCCCGTGTCGAATTCAATTATCACGATTGTTGGTTGCAGGAACTCGATAGGAGAATGGTGCCGGCCAAGCAGGGCTTCAAGGGGAAGAATCTCGTCATCGAGCTTGGGGAGGAAAATCCTACCAGATTGGAGGAAAATCCTACCACACTACCTACTCTCACTCACACTAGGCACAACTTTGTGAAAACTAGTTTCGAACACATATCACAAAACAATCAAAAAACGAAATTGTTTTTCCTACAGAACTAATTGAGAAAGAAAAGAATTTGACATTTTACAGATCTGAAGTTTGTCTAACTGGATGTGTCTTAGTTTTTATTTTCTCAAGATGATCTGTATCTCAGTTAAAACATACCAAAACATTAATTTTGCTAATTAATGGGAGAACACCAATGAAGCTTAGGCTACTCTTCTTTTTTTTTCTGTAGCCAATTAAGCTTATTATCCCAAATTTGGGTGTGTGATACATTAATCCTATTAGTCATTCCACTCAATTGCAAGCCATAATCAGATCTCAAATCCTGAAAATTCGTATCCTTTTGAAGAGCTTCCATCCACGTTCTATTCAATCTTCCTCTATCCATCTTCAGTACACTCCAAAATCACAAACCCAATCTACCCTCTCAATGCCACCGTGCACCATTAACATGTGAGTTCCAAACAAATTTCATCAAAGAATCAAAACATGAACATGAGAAATGAATAATAACAATAAATGTAAATTGAACAACAAGGAGATGAAAACCTTTCTACCTCCGCTTGCATCCCAGCGTGCCTCCTAACCCCAGTAGCATCATACATAACAATCAAGCTAAACCCCAAACAGACCGGGAACAGCGAGTCGGCCACCCCATGGCACAACGCCACCGACGTCGTTAGCGCCGTGCACAGCGCCGAGTGCGACGACGGCATCCCGCCGGAGCTCACCAGAACCCCAAAGTCCCACTTCCTCTCCACGAAGAAGTTCAAGAAGAGCTTCATCGACTGCGCAAGCGCCCAGGCCAGCAGCCCGGACACGAAGGTCGGGTTGGCCGCCAGCGCCGCCAGGAACATGCGTATCCTCGACTTCGCCACGCTCGTCGTCGCGCTCAGCAGCGCCATCCCAATGCCGCCCCCGCACTGTAAGAACTCGTCCTTGCTGAAAAACCCAGATACCCATTCGAGGATAGGCCTCTTGGGCGGGCCGACGCAGCGGCCACTGGGAGAGAAAGGAGAAGACGGCGCCATGCATGCAACAGGAAGAGGGGGAGCTCTGGTTTTGGCGGGGGCAGCTCCATCATGCAGTGGAGCTAAGGGTGGTTTTGGAGGGAAAGTGGCCGATTTTCGGATTGGGTATGGTGGGGGAGGAGAGGGGCGAAGCAGCATTGGAGTCGAAGGTGGAGGCGGAGCAGCATTGGGAGGTCGGGGAAGGAGGTGTGGTTGGATCATGGGAGGGGATAGATTTGTGCACGTGTTTGCGTGGAAGATTTAGTGGTTGGATTTTTTGGACAAAAAAAGAAGGTAGTGGCCAGAATGTCCGGAATAGCCATCGCCGGAGCAGAATAAACCTCTGGTATCTTCCCCCGCCAAAATCATTTGATTTCTCATTTTTCGGATAACTTCTGATACTGGATTTGTTCCACTCAGATAAAAATCCTAGTTGATTAAATTAAATACCAGCAATCTTGACCTCATGTTTATTGGATTTGGCTTGACTATAAGATAGGCATCTTGTACATGAAGTCTGGCTTTGGATGCTTATATTATTATCATTTTTTAAATATAGCTAGAATGTTAATAGAAATAAAAGTTCCAAAAATTTTTTAAATATCAAACCAGCGGCTCATTGCTGGTCTTTTTATATACTCTCCATCTTATTTTCTTTGGAAAAAATAATTTTAGATAAAAAATAATGGTTTTGATGTTGGGGTTTAATTTGTATAGAATGCTAAAGTAGTTTAAGATGTCTTATTTTAATAAATAAAATATTATTAAAATTATATTCTAAAAGGGATTATAGATAAAAACAAATTAAACTCGGTCTAATAAATTCGAGGATTAAATCACTTACTTTAAATCTAGCGGAGTGCAGTTTGCTAATTAGATTTTTTTAATATATATATATATATATATATATATATATATTTATAATAATTTTACAAGCAATAACACAACATACAGATGTAAAAAATGTAGGTATATGTATAAAAAAATAAAAATTATAAACTTGACTACTTTCTATAATCAGTTTTTTACAGTAAATCCCAAATCCATGAGCTTACAACCTTCGCAAGGACGACAAGAGGCAACCTAGTTTATATTTAACTAATTTTCTTTTATAATTATTTTCAGGAAAAAATGTAAATTTTAATATTTAAAATATTAATCTATGAAAAATCGTACTTTTGGTTTCCTCGCCCAATCTTTCACTCCACTTGTGTACCTTTTTTTTAACTAAAATTTCGTATTGTTATTTAAAAAAAATCGTATTATTGTGTCACACTGAAATGGCTGGCTTGTTAAGAAAGTAGAAAAATTAAAACATTAAATTGTTGTCATATTATAAATTGAAATTATTAATAGATTAAAATCTTTACAATTTTCAATATGTTATTAACTGTGGAGAAAAAAATATGTTATTAACTAGGTTTCATAATAATGACAACCATAGCACTCAATTGTACACAATACACCACATTTATCGTATGGTTTAAGCTTTTGTATTATTTCAAATTATATAATATTTTTTTTAACTTGAAATTTTATAAGATCCAATTTTTGTTAAAAAATACGACATTTTAAACTGTATTTAATAAGATATTAATGCCAAAATATATTGTTATTATTTAATAAAATATTTTTATTTATAATTTTGGAATTTAGTTGAACCTATTTTGACCTAATCAAATAAACAAATACCTTGTACTTACTATAAACAAGATTATCAAATCCAACTCATATCGTATTTAAAAGAATTTTTATTAAAGAAGTGGAAAAATTTTTGTTATTATTAGATTATGAGAAAAAAAGGTATTATTACCTAAAAAATACTCTAATGTAAAATTGCCTTCTTATTCTTAAAAATAATTTTTAAATAACTTAGCCGTCACTAATCTTGGTCAGCAGTGACAGAATTTATTTTAATTTATTTTAAAGTAAGGATATGATATTTTTTTTGTCACAAAAGATTCTTTCTAAAAACACGATAATAACATATAAAAGAACCTGATACTTAATAGGTTTTAGCTTTTTACTGTTAGTGTTTCATCGTGTGGGCCCTCTTGGCCCCTTTTTATACACTGTACGAGAAACGTTTGACGTTTTTTAATTCGACGTTTTACAGCCTTCCCCTTCCCCAAAACTAACCGCCGTCCCCGCCGGGGGGCCCTCACCGGAACCCTAATCGCTGCCGCCCACCACCGCCCTCTCTCGGTTTCCCTCGGTCTTGCTCCCAAATTCACCGATTTGATGTCTTGCAAATGGAGCTCTTCTTCGCCGGCGGCATCTCTTCTTCCCCTCCCATCTCTATAGCGGCGGTGGCGACGGCGGCGTGTGTTCTCTGCGCGCTGTTGTGGTTTTTTCGATCTTCGGTGGCTAGGGTTTTCGGACGCTCCTCCAATCGAGCCGGGATTGGCAACAAGAAGGCGTGTACTTGCGGTGCGGTGGTGGCGAACGGCACCGCCGGAGAGAGGTATGAGAAGGGAACGCCGGTGGCGGGGGTTGAGAGGCAGACGGGGGGATCGATGATGGAGCAGCTGGTGCCGGAGATCACGACTCATGCGTTGAGTTATTTGGATTACCGTAGCCTTTGCCGCCTCTCGATGACGAATTCTTGGATGCAGCGTGCTGCTAACGACGACAATGCTTGGAAGGCTTTGTATCACAAGGTTAAATTTTGATCTTTTTGGAGTTCTTTGCCTCAATTTTACAAAGCGGTAATTTTAGTAGGTGATTGCTTGTTAATCATAATATCTGTTATTTTGGAGGGTTGTGTTGATCATCATTTTGGAGGAGTTTTCGTTATTGCCTTTGTCTAACCTACAAATTTGTGTGAAGTTGTCAGTCTCGAATAAATGCTCAAATCATAGGTTATATGACTTTGTATGTGTTACTTTATGCGGTTCTTGCTTGAAATGCTGTTTTTTTTTTAAAAAAAAAAAATTGACGCATGCTAGATAGTTCGGGTTCCAGGTGATCAACAATGTCATTTGATTTCCTATACAATTGTGCCTATTATTTGTTACTGTTGCTTTTTTTTTCACATAAATGATGGTCATTGTGCCAATAATAATACTCAATCTGAACTTGTCTTGATTGGACTACATGACGGAATATTAGCCTAGTTGAATTCCTTTTTTACCTTATTTGTGAATTGGTTTCTCCCTTATTTTTATTGTCCTGATCTTTATATGGGACCTGTTGCCTTGTATCAGGATTTTACTGTAGAACAAGATAGTGTTGTTCCACATAATGGATGGAAGGCTTATTATGCAGCTACCAAAGCTATAGTTAGTGTAAATGCAGACTTTTACAACATTATTAAGGAACAATCACTTCTTCAAATGGGTCGGCTGTGGCTCAATTCTGATTATGTGAAGTGCATCCATGGCAATGGGGAGCTTTTTACTGGGTATGATTGCCTTCTCCTTCATTTGCTATTTTGATAGATTTTATGATAGTTTTTAATTTTACCTTTCCATTGTGCATTTGTGGTGGGAGCAAAATAGGAGTTCATGCAATACATATACTGCATGAATTTTTATATCACTTTTTATGGCTCAAAAATGCTAAAGAGAAACCTGTGTTTGTCTTTTCCTATCACAGAAGTCGTTTATCTGACCCTGTTTCTTCTATTGGTTACTTGTCATTTTGTCGTGATATATTTTCATTTAAAGGTTGATTAACTGTTAGTTTCTTCTTGACTTACCGGCTCTTTTTTTGTTGGCTACGAGAGTCTTGTGATATTTTTTTAATTATGGTTTTGTCTGATAAAAGTGATTCTCTGCTTAGAACTTTTGGCTTTTATTCCCATATTTCATGTGTTGCATGGATGGGAGAACATTTTAGATGGAATTCGCTGGGTAAATTGGTCCCAATTGATAAAGATAGTTCATTTGGGTGGCAATGTCAGCTTGGTTATTTCATTTTTGTGATTTTGTTGAAAGTTGATGCTTTAGCTTGGAGTTGAAACCATAGGCAACATAATTATTCTTATGTTTCTATTAAAAGGAAATTATATAAACATTTTCAATCAATTCCTATGTGATTGGGATGGGGAATGTGGATCCTGGACAGCTATTCAACTTGACCATATACCATATCTATTCTTAAATCACATGTTATTTATTCATCGCTTTCTTTTAAGTCTTTAAAACCTTCCTTCTTCCTTTATAAAAACTGCTATGGTTCTTTAGCAATGCATATTACATTAATTATTTCATGCTTAGTGATTGGATACAATGCTATTTTTTTCCTGCTCGTTTCTTTAGAAGTGGTATGTTTGCATAATAATTTGCCTACGTTCTTAGTATCTATTTTTTTGTGCAGCTCTATTAGAATACAACAGGTAGCAACTGTTTATTAGGGAATAACCATAAATTACAGGCAATTATTGAAACCCTTCATTGAAAAGCTTGGTTGCTAGTTGACTTTGTAGTTCTTTTCCCGAAAGTTTGAAACAAGCAGAGCAGAGGAACCTGAATTGTTAACCCTCGCTTTGAGATAGCAAATCTAATAAGCCATAAGAAGTCAACCTCTCTTAATAGAATAATAGGACAAAAATGATAGCTATATATGTATGTTATATATAAAATTGATGGCACTAGAAAGAATGTGGCCATATTTCCTATTATGAATTGACTAAAAAAAAAGATGAAATGGTATTTGTAGCAGTCAAATATGTAATTATGGTACTTGTTTTGAAAATGATTTTTGTGATTGTATGATTGGATGTATCTAAAAAGGATATAAAAATTGGTGATTTGGGCATATAGATATAGCCTTATGAGACTATGATCAAGTGGAGTGTCAGAAAAGGATCCCCCCATCCCATGTAAATAGGTGGACGATTACAATAATAATGATGTGCTTATAAGTGCTGTTATTAGCTTGGAATACTGATTATGTAGCTAATTGCTGAGCTAGAAAAATGAAATTTGTAGGATGATGGGTAGTAATGACTCATTATGAACTGTATCTGGCTGTGGTTTAAAAGGCGTGAGCCTGTTTTAATTTGCCTGCATGGGGAGCAAACACTTTCAAATAATTTTTTAGTTGGCTGCTCATTTTGTTATGACATGTGGTCCTCCTGTAGTAGTGCATATTCCATTATCTTCTTGTTTTGATTAAGATTGTTGTGGCAATTACTTTTATTGTGCATACTATTATTTTTTTGCTGGACAATTGTATTCTTAGTGAGGATATTGATCCTTTTTTCTTTTAGGTTTTGCTTTATTTCATATTAAAGTTGCTAGTCACATGATTCTTGACATACTCTCTAATGGGCAAATGGCCAAGGGGGATGTCAATGTTTTTTTTTTGTATGTTTATCTTTTAATATGTTGGTCATTTTTTCTACTTTTTGAAGGCTGAACTAGTGGTTAAATTTGTCAGGTATAGTGCAGTAATGGAGAGCTGGGAGTTGGTTTTCAATTGGGGTCATGATATCATCTTCCAGATCAATGATGTACGGGCTCGTGTTCTTCCAGATATGGCTTGGGTGACCATGAAAGCATATGTCACAAATGTGGAATCTGGGCTATATCATATTACAAACGTTTATGAATTTCACAATGGACAGTGGCAAATGGTGCACCATCACAGCTCACGCATGCCTCCAGATGAAGAGGGGGAAGCGTAATAATTCTTCATATAGTACAGATTAAAAGTGAAAAGTAGAAGATAGTGAAATGGTATGGCTACCTTTTTCTTCTCTTGTCCTGCCCAAAAAATATCGTTTTGCAAAATTGATTGTTTGTTACCATCGTTTGTGTTCGTTCCTCTCAATTTTGGCTTGTTATTTCCAATACTTTTCGGTTGAGAATTTAGTCTTTGCTTATGAATATACTGACAACAGCTGGTGTTCTGAGATGTTTGTAGTAGATCTGCATATGCACTAATAGAAGCCATAATTGACAGAATTTACTGGAACGAACTGAGGGTGGATCGTTTTCTTTTTCATGGTGGAAAGTGTATAGTGATTTCTTACTTTGTCCTATATTTTTTAGATGTTGAGTTCCTTGCCCGAGTCCCTGACCATTATATGGATATATCTATATTGGACTTTTCTCAGATGAGTTCGATTTGAATTTGGGGACCAAAAAAGAAATAACTCTTTAGATTAAGATTATTATGTATTGCACTCGAATAATCATCGAAGATGATGTGAGAGCTACTTAACTACTAACACGGTACTTGATTGGATAAGAATTTAGTAATGCTCTTAATAAATGCTGCTATTGATGCTAGAGTGTGAAAATCACAAGCGAAGTGTTATCAACTTTAATGCATGCCATATCTTTCTCGACGATTTGATAGTCTACAACAATGCGTGATGTCTTCTTCATGTATAAAGTTTGAGTTTCTATAATGTGTTATCAACAAAGCGTTGTTTTTTGCATACACTACAATCTTTTCAAGTATGAATGAATAATATCAAGGCTAATGGTATTTAGTGGTAGAAATGAAAGTCATACCTGTAATTCTTTCTCATTCGCCATTTCTGATCTAGAGCTTTGTTCGCTAGCCAGAGTGTTTTCTTTTAAAATCGGTTAATTTTCAAGTGATAACGCTCAGCAATATATCGACCAATCGGTGATTCCTGAGTTCTCGTAAACACTATTCTTATGCTGCCTTTTGCATAATGGGCTCAACCTGAAAAGTGGTTATAGTATCAACCTGCGGCTCTGCGGGCCATCTATAGCAAACATTGCATTCAATATTAAAGGGGGGTTAGGGAAAATGGCACACTCAATTACACCCATGAATATGGGCTGTAAATTTATATTTACGGGTTAGTGAGATGAATTTTTTAATTATGAATCGTATTTACCATTTTTATACATTTCATAATTTGGCCCAAAAAAATAATATAAACCTGTTAATTAGGTTATACACTTTACACTCGTATAAATCTGATGCATAGATTTGTAGGCTTAAAAATAAAGGATAAAAAAGATTTACACTAGATTGATAACTTAAAGTTGTTAACAAGTGTAATCTCATTCACAAAATAAAATACTATTTATGTTATCAATTTACTTTAATAGTATAAATTAAATTCATAGTTTCAGTAACTCCCCTTAAAATTATGCACACTAATTCTAGTGATTTTGTAGAAACTTTTTCAGTTTTTTGCATTAGCATCTATAATTTATTCACTACAAAGGCTGTTATGGCTAAATGTTCCCGTAAATTATTGTTTATCTTTTTTTACGAATTGAACTATTATGCTGCCACATGCAAAATCGTGGTCCCATCAGATGCACGAACGCTCATGCATAATGGACCGATGGCTCACCACCCTTCGTAGCTAACCAAGCCTCCCGCCTCCTTTGTTTGCAGAGACACGAAGGTCTTTTGCCGCAGATCCGCTCTATTTTCCCCACAATCAGACCCTACCATCGTCGTTATCACTATCCAATTCTACGACATTGTGATTATTGTCTCTTGCACTTGGCAAATTTTGAAAGCTGCTCCTTGCCAACCCCCCATTAAAAGACATTCTTCCTAATAAGGTCACAGGTCTGCTCTTCAACCCTCATTTTCACCTTCATTAGAAGCAAAAACCCACCTTAGAAAGTAGAAACACACCTGTTTTTTGTTAGGAAGAACTCGCGTTCATCCCTTCTTTTCATTAAGAGTGGTTGTCAAACAAAGGTTCAGCTTTGGAGGCAAGGGAAGACATTAATGTGTAGTAAATGTTGTGGCAAAAATGAGGGGTGCTGCTCAGTTGCTTGTTTGGAAGGGCTCTTGGAATGGACCTCACACTCGGGTCTTCTTGACTACTGACAAGTGACCTATCTATGCTCAATATTGCCCATCCCTTCCTCTTGTGGTCCAATCTAAGAAGAGAATGTCCTATGTCTCCCCTCATATAGTCCTCCATTTTTTTTTAAAAAAAAAGAAGCTCAAAGGATAAAAATTAATCCTTCATTTCTTGCATATATCTTTATGATTTAATCTAAAATCGAATAAATGCAATGTTTTGATTCTCCTAAAAGCTCAAACTAAAACTGTTGGGTGAGGAGACTTTATAGATGGCTTCTTCGAAAGAGATGGATTATCATAATTGGGGATTTCCTTCTTTCAAATACGATTTTTTGCCTCTCCTTGTTCAGACTAATGAAACTTCAAGAAGACTGCTGCTCACAAGATTCATCCAAGGAGCTGCACTTGCACAAAACACACGGATATTGCACCGCATTCTAAATTATGGTGTCATCTCTAATGGGTTCGGTGGATCCGTGACTCCTTAGACCCTCATTATAGAATGCATATATACATATCTCTTCCTTAGCCGCACCGCTGTTTAATTTGCAGCTCTACGTGTTTTAGCCAATGTTGGTTAATTAATTGGGTTCCTTCAAAAAGTTAGGGTTTATATCTTGACCCCTAAATGATCAAATATGTCCTTTATAGTTGGCTAAGTTATCTTCTGATTAAGGTTAACATACCCATTTAGTGGGAAGGGAACTGGGTTTCATATTTAATTTGAATATCTGTCTATCTATTGTAGAATTGGTAGCTGGATTAATATGATAATGTATCATCCCTTACCTGCAATTGACAAAAAAATGAAGTAGGGGCTTTATGTGAGAAGGAAGGTGCAGTAATTAGGCGTAAGCAAAGCCAAGAAATGGTTGTTGGGGGATGAAGCTGGATAGTTCTGCCCGTGATAACCTTTAAAGACCAGCGGCGACCTCTCCGCACTATGCTTTTACTCCCTCCCTACATGGCCTTCCCTCTTCCACCTCCTAATTTGCTACTACCTACCCACGGCCATTACTTGTTTGTACTTTGTCCTCTACCCAAAACCTCCTCCCCCCATCTCCTCCCTCCTTCTTGACCATCGTTTCTTGGATTCTAGGACATGCATAACAGTCTTGAAGATTAGCTCATTGTGGAGTTCTTTTTTTTTTCTAATTGATATTATGAAGCATATATCATATATTATGATGGACTCTTTATAAGTTTTTCGCGTGCTGGTGAGGTTGTGATCAGGCAAGTACCTCTTCCCACGCTGTGCATGTCAATGTTATGATTTCTGATTTTGTTTCAGTAGAATTCTTCTGTCCTATCTGCTGCTGCATTTGGTTGCTTAATAAGTTTTGGTTGCTGATCAGCTATTTTTCTAGCAGGGTTGCAGCTGTTTGTGTCTGTGGTAAGATCAGATAGTATGGGAAAGAAGGCCAACTGGTTCACTTCGGTTAAGAAAGTGTTCAAATCATCCAGCAAAGACTCAGAAAAGAGAGTAAGAGTGCCCTCACATTACACCAATGTTATATCTTTCCCAATTCTAATGACTTTGCTTGTATCACATATCAGTTCAATTCACATACCCAAACACTTCCGAATTAGTTTCATGTCTCTGCGCCTAATCCCTCCAATGGCCTGCAGTCTGTGGAGCAGAAGGAAAATGGCACTAAATGGCAATCAGAAGCTCCAGAAATTGTTTCTTTTGAGCACTTCCCTGCTGAATCTTCACCTGATGTTACCAATGAAGGGAGCATTACCCAGTCCCCTGCCGGGGAGGACCAGCGCCATGCCATGGCGGTGGCAGTCGCGACCGCTGCAGCAGCAGAGGCAGCGGTGGCTGCGGCGCAGGCCGCGGCAAAGGTGGTCCGGCTGGCGGGCTACCGGCGGCAATCGGAGGAAGACAAGGCAGCCGCCACCATCCAATCCTACTATAGGGGATATTTGGTTAGTCTTTTTTCCAAATCACTATTATCAACACATGCATTGCTTGCTAGCCCTTTGAATTGGAAAACATAATTTGGTATGTGTTCTGTCAAATTAAACTTCAACTTTTGCTGATAATTACTGCTGACAATTAGTTTAATACCACACTTTCTAGTAAAAAATTGATGGAATTGAATCATGGGTCATGCTTAGAACTTACGGATTTAATGGAAGAGTGAAGAAGAAGAAGGACACACGATAGGCCCGGTTTGGTAATTAAGGTGCAGGTGGCATCATTATTCACGACTTGGACGATGGGCCCAGATGGGCTGTCCTGACTTGTGACTTTTGCTAAAAAGTTGCGGTATTCATGGATCATCGTAGTACCCGGGCCAAGCAACAGGTAAAAAAAGAACATAAAAGTGATCATATTAATCCATAAATCATCCATCTTTAGTAGATAATTAAACAGAGATCAATAATAAAGCTGAATAATAATAATAATAATAATACGTAAACATCAAAGTTAGAAAAATTTAGCTTTGAATCTCAATGCTAAAATGTATAGGCCAGTCGTCGATTACTGTTGCAACATTATTATCATTACGAATTGGTGCAATGTTTCGTCGTAAAATTTGTTCACAAAACGATGAAAGAAAGAAAGAATGGTGCA
>JAVDBV010047912.1:0-26966 GCA_032619315.1 Piper longum
CCCCCCCCCCCACCCCACACCTTTTCTCATCCAAACCCTAATCGCTGCTGCCCAGAGCCACTCGGAGCCACTCAGCTGTCAGATCGACGCCGCTCCGCCCTATCATGGTGTTGTCGTGTTGGTGCGGTCAGGGCCGACCATAGTCTAGCCTTCACAATAGAAGAAACGGCCGCAGTTGTGTGGTATTCGAGTCGTCGACAACTACCGCCGTGATCAAATAGTCGCCTCAGCATCATCTACCCTCTCACTACCTTCCCAATAAGATATAATTATTAATATAATATATTATTCTAAAATTTTAAATATAAGTATATTTTTATCCTTTTTATATTATATGTATGACATTTTTTATTATTTTAAGTATTATATATTAATTTTATTTATATATTATCAAATATTTAGTCAGACAAAAAAATATTCATATTTAATTTATTTTAATTCGTTCGATAATCAGATCTTTCGACTTCGATTTAACACCCCCTAATAATGATGACGATGATAACGATAATAAAGGCTCGTTTTAGTTTAATAAAGTAGTTACTCCGAGAAGGAAATGCAAAATGTCCACGACCACATGTGCAGAACTCCCAAGCCGCTCCCCGACAGACATGGCCGACGTTCCCTCCCTTTTGTCGCTCTGCACCAACGCCATCACCTCCGAGCTTATTTCCGGCGGTGAGTCAAGCACCGCCTTCACCATTTATCCGCTTGAATGCCTGCGATGGCTTTGGACCTGAATTGGATGATGATGCAGGTTTTGCTGTTTCTCCATTGACAGGTGACCATGATTTGGCGGGCTTATACGAGCTGCCGTCGGACTTGTTTCAATACCTGCATATGCATCTAGCCACACTCGCTTTGCACAATTTGCAAGGGGACTTGTGAGTATTCTCTATTCTTATTCAAAAATTTTGGTTTTATATGTTGCTCATTTTTTTCGTTAAATTATATTGTTGTTTGAATAGAGCACTGAAAGCCATCCAGTTAATATTAGGAACTAGGATTTGTTTTTCAAAAAGTTCATATCTGAACGCCCTTTTTTGCTAATTTGTAGTCTGATATTGAATTTGGCCCTGTGTTTGGATTTCACGAGCTCTGAAGGAATTACAGGCGACAATGTTTTAGAAAATTTATTTTGTTGTGTTGTGGTGTTCGTAAACGTGGCAGGTGAGTTGTCTAAGCAAGATGTTGTCCATGTGTGACTTATATACTACAAATAAGTTTTAATTTTACAGAAAAACTCTCGCTGAATAATGAGATGGACTATAATAATTAACTATCTTAGACATGAATTCTGCTTGACTTTAAAGATGGATCCTAATTAAATAAATTTGATTTTCTTTTTTGTTATATTTTGATTGGTTAAATCTCATACTTGTAAGCACATATTAGTATTAGTTCTACTTTTGTTACTAAGAGTAGATATCTATATCATAATAAGACAGATCACTGTCTTGATAGTTATCTAAGTCGAGCACAAAGATAACTGAAACAATATATCTTTATCATAAATCTGAACTACAGGATTTGGTTGGACCACACTTAATGGGCGTTCCTAAAACTAATTAATTAAAAGCCATCCTATGCTCATTATGCTGATGTCCAGGACTCTGTAATGTAAAAGCTCCTTAAGCATGATTGGTGCCCAAAGTGCAATTCCTGATTAATTCACACACTTGCATCATCTATTGGTTGGGTGCAGTGGAATGTGCATGCCTACATAGGAAGTTTCAGTTACCTGCAATACACTGGATTCATTTAAAGCCAGGTGGGCAAATTTTAATGTATTCTTAATACCTATGTTCTTTATGCTAGGTAGATGAACTCATCTTCTGATGAAGCTTATGCGGCAAATTGCACCAAGCTTAAGAGAAAGCGTGAAAGGTTTAATGAGTATTTATACTTCTTCCATGGTTAGAAGTTATTCTCCAATATTTTTCCGCACTGCTCTTATTTAACTTTTCCAGCAGAGATGGCGATTTTGATGAAATGTGGAAAGCGTTCTTTGAATCTTGATGGCCTAAGGGTGCCTCTCAGCTTCGCCTCAGATGTTCAGGGGGAAATGAATTGGATATCAGATGTAAGATGCCTTCAGTTCATGGGTTCCACTGGTGGCAAAAGTACTGGGAGCATCGTATACAAGAGTATGTACAATCTTCTGGCTATCTGTTAGACAAATTTTGGTATCATGTTAGGTAAATGATTCAAAGCGTTGATCTTGATATGGTTACCCTTCTTAATTCAAAAATCTAGTTGTCTAGACGAAACAGCCAAGACACCATTCCTGCCTTTGTTTAATGGGTGTATCAGTAAGATACAAATTTCAGGTAAAAAATAACTCGTACCAGCCTTCTAATTCGTCTCTGACATATGTTTTGAAGGGCTTTTCATTTACTAGAAACAAATCTTGTTGCCGTCTTATTTTACTGGCAGAGCCTTTTTGGGATGTTGAAGTCTAAATACAGCTCATGTAAAAAATGATTATTATTGTTACTTATTCGATATCAAATCATTCTCTCTCATCTGCACATTATTTCGTTTTTACAATTTTGATGCTCTAAATCCATGATATATAATTTTCAATTTACTTTGTCATGCATATTTTATCAAACCTTGTTGTTTTTTGACTTCATGCCAATATGCACAAGAGAAGAAGTCAATTAATGGCCTGATTTTTTTTCTGCAGAAAATATTTGTAAATTCATAGTTTTCCAGGGATGGACGGGTAGTGCTCTTAAAAAAAAAGCAAATAGCTTGCGTTATTTAACTACTAAGCTAGAGGAAGAAAAGGACTAGTTTGATAACTGCCCTGCAGAGTGGGGATGGGTGAGAGAACTTATGGTTTTCATGACTTCATGGGTCCTGGCCTCATAGAACGACAGAAGTTCACTTAGTCATTGTTAGGGCATTTGTCTCTTGCCTATATCACTTTTCACCTAACCAAAGTTTAGCTGAGCGACTAGTTCAACATGCTCAGTGGACCAAGGAGCCTATGCCAAGCACCTAAGTTTCCTTCATATTGCAATTATTTCACTGAGCACAGTAAAAAGAGTGCTAGTCCATATCCTAAAAAGTGGTGTCAAAAATCATGTCTTTTGACGCAAAAGATTATTCTCTTTTATATAAAATTTTTCATCATCGTTTACTAGCTTTTTTTCATGCAAAGAGGTAGCCGATATGCTTTTTTGAACCATATTTCTAATCTTTGGCATGTTGTTCATCGATATTTTAGGTTTATATGATTGTATAGAAGGTTTCTGCTGATAAAGAATTTTAACTATATATCTACATAATTTTTATTTTATGACGGTACGTTGTTCTGCTGTTTTAATTCCTCTATCTTGTTGCTTCAGGTGGCTGCAACTGCAAAAAGTTATGTGTTCCACAGATGCGTGTAAGTGACTTATAAGATTGGCACTCCTGATATATACTTAAACTGACGGCATATTATCCACAAATTTAGTAAATATGGTGTATTATCCATTTCTTATATTATGTTGTCTCTCTCTGAACTTTCAGGAGCTTCTAAAGGATAGCAATCTGCAAGGGCTTGTGTTCCAAAGCATAAAATCAAAAATCCATGTACAATTCCTCCCTTCTCATACACAAAGGCACAACTGCTTTGACTATGAATAAGATTTTTGTCACCCATCATGGTTCCATTAGATTTATATACTGGAATCTTGATAAAAATTGAAAATATGGTGGCTATAAGAGGAAGATTTTTCTTCTTGCTAGTCGAAGTATAGAATAGTATACAGTTGGATCATAAATAAACTACTCATTCTAAGAAAGCTTGAAAGTTTGAAGCATCAATCTCCTATTCATATCACAAGATCTCACTGCTTGTTAAGACTTTCTCTAAAGCATGTTGAAGTCTGGACTCCAGTGATACTGTGATATGACTACACAGTTGGCTAAGATGTTTGTTTGCAATGTAGTTGCATGATTAAAGTTTAGAAATGCATTTGAACTCATTAATCGTACTTGTGTGCTTGAACGTTATCTCACAGCTTGATGGAGTGGGGACATTTTTGAACCAAAAAAGAACTTTACTGTCTCTCGAGTTTATTCACTGTAATTTGCCATCTTTTTTTATTTCTGAACTATTTGATTCGTGAATAAACAACCTCTGTAAGCACAACATTCAGTACTTCTCATCTTTTTATTTGATTCAAGTATTCCAGAATTTTTGGATGCAGCACGGATGTCGTGCTAAGGAATTCTCATCTTTCCTCTTGTCTGCAAGGTTATCCTCATAGTTACCTCTTTCCTCATTGGAGCTTCCTTTATTTGAATAGCTTATAATTTCAGCATTAAGAAACAACCTGTTTTATGAATGACATTTGTAGGTCACTACAGACGCTGGTTTCCTGTGAAAGTCATTTGGGGCCTCATTTTGCAAGGATGATCTTTGATATCCTTCTTGGATCTCTGCCTGATTTGGTTACTCTCGAATTATCAGATAACTATGTGTGTGATCTTCAAATGCTCATTTTTCTGTCCTTTTGTGCGAGATTTATCTTGTTACAAATGTTTTCTGGTACTTTTTGACAGCAGATTGCGGGTTGTCTCTCTGTGGATGGATATAGATCAAATTCTTTGCTTACTCTCATCTTCAGATAAATCCATAAAATATCATTAAGATGTCTTAATTTGAAGTATAATTAGAGGCTCTTTACCATGCCATTTAGATTTGCTTGAGGTAAGACATGAGCTTTAATTTTCTTATTTTATGATATCTTCATGACAGGGAAAATAGCTTCCATATGTGGAAGATCTCTAATGCGTTTTGGCTCTTCTTCCAATGTTACAGAGATTGGATATTAGTGATAATCCACTTGGAGATGATGGAATAAGGTTAGCCGGCTGCATAAAATTGTTTTGTTGCTATGGTGATCTAAAATTTTTATCTCAACTTCTTTAATATTACCTTGCAGGTTTCTTACGTACTATTTTACTGAAGCTTCTGGTAGATCTCTGGTGGAACTAATACTTGAAAATTGCAACCTTTACATGTGTTGGTGTAAGTGCTCTTTTAAGCAGACTGGATGCCATTTCCAGTCCCTTAGATACCCTCTCTCTAGCTGACAATGACCTTGGCTGGAAGTCTTCAAACTTGTTATGCTCGAACGTGTCTGTCTATTTAAACATTTCGAAAAACTTTGCTAATGGCAAGTCATTTACATTGAGTATTAACAAACAAAATGATATCAGTCAGGCCAACAATTTTGACTACCTGTGCTTAAGTGTGCATTATTTGATTGTGGCCAAATATCAGCGATATGGTTTGTAGTAATTGCTGCATAATGTTTGTGAATTTATTTGGTGTTCCCAGATAATTATGTTCATTACCAAAGGCCTCTTGTCAGGATTCAATACTTTAATCTCATTGGATCCCAGCTATGGGTATATTGTCATTTCTGTGTATCCTTCCTCAGTGACATAGTGAAACCAATGGCTAAGTCTTGGGGAGCTTCACGCATTAAAGTGCTGAACATTGAAGAAATTGGGCTTGGTCCACCTGGATTTGTTGAATTGGAGAAAGAAATGCCGAAGGAAGTGAGACTTGTTGATATCAACGTTAGGTTTGAATCCAGACCTGTCAACTATATTTCAAATTTTGTGAATATGTTAATGATCTTCCCATTTGGCCCAGCAGCAAGAATGCTTAAATATGCTAATGAATCCAATATGCTTAAATTGTTTAATTTTTTTGAACTCGAATCCTAATTCAATTAGACCATGCATTTGGTGTGATTTGAACCTACAATATTGACCATTGGTCAAATATTAAAATACCTATTATTTTAATTATTTCACATAAATAAATAAAATTAATTATAATTAAATTTATTAATATATATATATTATATTATTATATTATTTTATTAAATCGGGTTACGAGTTAGTTCAAATTATAATCGAGCTGAGTCGAGTCAAATACGATCTTGCTCAAATTTAGCACATAAGATTCGATTTTAAATTTGAATATTTAAATATCGAATTTCGAGTCGAACAGATCCAAACCGAATATCAAATATTCACGATCCAGCTCTCCTCTCTCAATTAACAATTTTCGAAGGAAATATACTTCAAAATAACCCTTCTTTGAAAGACTCTTGAAATGACCAATGCATACCCTTGATTTCTGCGAAAATGGACATCCAGTTGTCTTCCGGTTCTTGCCTCAGTAGCTACATCGTATGACGACCCATAATTGAGAAGGATATCTCCAGTGTTGTTTAATACAGAGACATGATATCTCAACAACAATTTAATAGGGGAGGATATCTCAAAAGGTAATTTAATACTTACACCAATTTTTTTATGGAACATTTAAATGCTATGTGTAACTTAATACTCTTTATTTTTACTTTGGCTACTTGATCTAATAAATTGTACGCTTCGAGCTTGGTGGAACGGTGGTCTTCAAGGACGCGTGTGGGAAGGGTATGATGATTTATATTTATATAAACGGATGGCAGTCTCAAAATTATCATTTGCCCTTTCCTGCAATATTTCATTGTGTTTCGTTGGCAGAGGCAACCACCGGCATGTGAAATGGTAATAGAAAATTTGAGGTGAAACAGGGATTAAAAATTAGATTGATAATATTTTTGCTCAATGTCACTCTTCCCGTGTTGCTTGTATCTATTCAGGCATGACTCCAGAAACTCCTTAAATGGAATTTACTTTATAGTTCTCTAAGTTGAATTCCACAAACGAAATTATATATACATTAAAATCATGCTATATTACCCACCCATGTTTTTTATCCATATTATAAAATAAGGGTTAAGTGTTAGTTATGATTCAGAAAATTTAACTTAGTTAGTTATATTAAAACGTAGATATTAAATGTATCCAAAGCAATTTCTTCTATATCAAACAAGCGAAAACTTCATAATTGGGTACATTTGACACGCTCCGTCATGTTTCATGTTAAGTGAGAAATGTCATATATTTGGTTTAATTGGTGCTTAGGTTGGCTTGAGCAATGCAGTGAGCTTGAATTACTGGTTTTTTAAATGCAGCTTTTATAAGCTTGAAAGCGAGTATTAAAAAAGCATTGTGCTACGTTGGTAGTTTCTGCTTTAATTGACGTAAAGTTCCTATTATTTAAACTTGCTGATCGAAATTTGTGTATTACTCAAAAAAATGATGGATGTTCCTAACTAACCAGGCAATTGAGGTTATCTTTTACCTTTTTCTCGTTTAGATAAGCCCCATTTGTTGGCTTGTTGTTTAATCATGTTGTTGCACAATTAGTTAGGCGAAAGAACACATACTCCTAAAAAAAAAGATGCCCATTTCAAGTTTCGCTTCAAATCAAAATGCAGATAAAAACAGAACATAATTAAAAAAAAGCCCTCTACCCGATATTATTATTTTAATTATTATTAATAAGAGAATAGCTTTGTTAGAACAAAAAAGCCTTTTACGGCTTCAAACAATACATTTTTGTTGTCATTTCTAGGATAATTATTTGGTATAAAATTCACTTCGATTAATTACCACTTATTAAGTTTTGCATACCAAATATTATGATCATGTGCTAGAACTTTGTTTTTTTTTAAAATTATTATTACAACATGTTATTTATTTTAGTCAGTTTTATTATGCATAAAAATTAATAAATATTTTTAAAATCATATATAGCACTCAAACTAAATGGGCAAAAACTTGATTATGCTTAGTTTGAATTCAAGTCGGATTTAATTTTTATCGAGTCGAATGCCGAGCTAGATAAGATTCGGTCATTTCCACACGAAAATCATATATTTTTGTCTTTTTACTCTTACAAAAAAAAATTATATATTATTATTATTATTATTATTTTTGTTAAATAGCAAAAAAAAAAAGAAAAACGCAGTGGCATAACAGTAAATCCTCCTAAAAACAAGAGCAATCATGAATCCACTTTCATGCCATCCCCTCCGTCGATCTCACTTCCTCTTCTTCACTTCCCCCTTTCCCTCCCAACTCTTTCGACCAACGCCGGAATCCTTCGCGGCGGTAGCGCCGATCGACGGCGATCCCCAATCCGTGGCGATCATCGCCGGCGATGGAGGAGGCTCTGGAGATGGCCCGGGCCAAGGACACGAAGGAGCGGATGGCCGGCGTGGAGCGGCTCCACCACCTCCTCGAGGTCTCCAACAAGGGGCTCTCCCCCGCCGAGACCACCGCCCTGGTCGACTGCTGCTTGGATCTCCTCAAGGACAACTCCAACTTTCGCGTCTCCCAGGGCGCGCTTCAGGCGCTCTCCGCCGCCGCCGTGCTGGCCGGCGAGCATTTAAAGCTGCACTTCAACGCGTTGCTGCCGGCCGTCGTCGAGCGGCTTGGAGATTCCAAGCAGCCAGTCCGTGAGGCGGCGAGGAGATTGTTGCTGACGCTCATGGAGGTGCTGATCTCGTTTTTTTTTTCTCCTATGTTGGTTTGTTCTTGGCTTCTCGCGATTCCTGCTTATATAATGGTGAAAATTTTGATTTTTTCTCTCTTTTTTTTAGTTACTTCTCTATGCCGTAAGTTAACATGCTTAGTTGAAATGGTGATTTTGGTTAGCTGATTTTAGTGATGTGCAATTTGTTTTTTTATGCATCTTTTGGTGATAGTAAGCATCAAGGTTTATATTTTTGTACCAGTTTATACATGGGATTTCTTTATTTTATGTTGTTGACTCTTAGAGGTTACGTCGTTTTAAACTAGGTTTACTTAGTCAGCCGCTGCTTGTCTTTTATGTGTCATTTTGTGAAAATACGTATCAAGAACGGAACCAGCTTAAACATTAATTTTATTTTCTATGCTTTTAACTGACCCTGTGAAGTTTATGCCATTTACGAACTAGGTTTCTTCACCGACTATAATAGTTGAAAGATCTGGTAGCTATGCATGGTCGCACAAGAGCTGGAGAGTTCGTGAGGAGTTTGTGAGGACTATGACTTCAGCCATTGGCCTTTTTGCATTGACAGAGCTTCCACTTCAGCGCGTACTGCTTCCTCCAGTATGCATATATTCCTTCCTTGACTTTTCTTCCTCATTTTGTTGGTGGATTTTGCTGTTATATGTAGCTATTTGGTGCATTGCCAGCTTTTACAACTTTTAAATGACTCAAATCATGGCGTTAGAGAAGCAGCGATGCTCTGCATTGAGGTGAGTAATATAAAACTACCCTTTTATGAGCACCTTTCAGGAACTTTTTTCTTTCTATCCGGTAACAAATATGTTTTTTTTAAACATTTGAACGGTCTGGTAAATCATAGAAATTTTACATGGTATTAGCCAAAAGCGGGTTCAAATATTCTTGGCAGTAAATGCCCGTAGAGAAATTAATTTGGCCCACGTTGTGCCCAATAGACTATTTGACCTGGGTTTGTCCAAGTAAATTTGTTTGCATGTGAGGACAAGTGGTGAAGTAAATATTGAATGATCCCCTTTCCTATCAGTTTGAGCTTTGGGGACAAGTGGTAAATCTTCTAAAATTTACACGGTCATTAATTCCTACACCTTTAAATGACCACTTGCTTTTATTTAATCCATTCAGAATGTCTCGTCCTTGAAATTTTGACCAAATAATTCTAGACCTCACCAACCTTTGTGTAAGCATCACTTGGGTTCAAGTTGAAAATATCACACTTAAGTTGGCTAGTTGAGCTCCTGGGTCTATTTGTGGGAATTTTGTTGCATTGTTCCATGCAAGCCATAAAGTCTCTGGCATCACTTGCCATATGACAAGAAAGCTTTTGTCTTCTTCTTTTTTCTTTCCATCCACCTGATCCTGTTAATTGGGTTCAGGGATAAATATACTTCTCTACTTCATCCTTAATGTAACAATATGTAGCAAAACAAAAATTCAAAACAACACAGGTAGGGTCCTTGCTGTAATGAATTTCTGTAAATAGTGAAGAAGAAACTGGAAATAGGTAGAGATCAGGTGGTATTAAACAGAAATAACTAACTCCTAGTAATTAACTCATTGATAACTGAAACTGCATCAGTTCTAACTTAAACAGAAATAATAGCATATGCCAACTAACATGATACAACGGTGACACTTGACACAACAACGAATAACATGTAATGTGAAAGAAAATAAAATATCAAACACTGCCAGCACTTCCTCCTTTCTTCTTCCTCCTCTTATAAGCTTTTTCATACTTTGAAGATTCAACTTTTTTTTAAAGTAATTCTCTCCTAATGCTTGGCTGCTCCCTTGATTTCTATTTGTGGTTGGGGACAAAGGTGTAGAGTAGTATTTGCTTGGCAGATGCGTTGCATCAATCCTGTCATGTACCATATCAAGTCTTTGTCTCATTTGAGTGGATCATAATCACTGGATACCATCTGAAATTTGTGTGTGTTCTGCAATACCATTCGTTCCCTAAACCCCCAAAACCCCCCCCCCCCTCCCCCTCCCTCCCTGTTTTACTTCTTTTTATATAACTCAAACCCATTATTAGATTATACTTGCATGTCGCATTTAAATTATGGTGTCTGGAAGGCTATTATTGGAACTCACTCGAAAGTAGCTGCCATCAATTGTTATTCTATTCATGCCTCTAGATGTTCTTTTTAAATAAATTATTGTCTTTGTTTACTGCAGGAAATGTATGCACATATCGGATCTCAGTTTCACGATGAATTGCAACGGTATCAGCTTTCGAATATTTTGGTTAGTATTTAAATATGTAGATATAGACCTTCATTATTCTCTTTAACTGTTAGGTTTTGTACAGTGGTTGTATTCACGTCCTGTTTTTCCAGTGCCTGATTTATAGTGCATTCACAACTTACTCTTTAATTGTTGTTGTTGTTGTTGTTGTTTTTATTTTATCATTGTTGTTGTATTAGACGAGAGAAGTAAATACTAGATTGGAGAAAATCGAACCAAAGGTTGGGCCAGCTGGTGGTTTTGGGGGTCAGTTGGTGCCATTTGATTTGAAGTCTAGTAGTTTGCCCTCCAATAACCATAAAAAGAATAGGCCAAAGTCATCCAGTTCTTCTCGCCAGACATCCTTTCCTGGAGGTTAGTGATAATTTCATTTGTGTTGACCTGTAGGTCATTGTCTATCTTCACATTGCTTATTGGCTTCTGATTTATGACTAAATTATTTATCTGCTGGTGGTTAGAAATAAAATAAAGGTGTACCTTTTTTCTGACATGTATTAGTGCTGCTGTTTTTGGGGTTTAAGTGGTGGCTCCTTTTATGATGAGCAAATAAGCTTAGTCTTTGACATAAGTTGGTGCATCTGGGCTCATGTGCTGCACATGTTTCTCATTACAACTTTACACTCTTACTACACTAGTTTTACAATTCTCCTGATGACAAGAAGGCTTGAATTAACCTTGCTGTCGTAAATAATTTTTTATGATGAATACATGGTTACAGTAGTTCTTGTATGCTTGTAATGCCTGATGAATGCTAGGTTTAGTTGTATCTTATGGTTTCTATCCTATTAATTGAATCTTCATTTGGCTTCCCCTCTTTTAAGGGATGCATATTAGCTTCGAAAAGATGTCCTATATACTTGCTATTTTGTTTGTTGGCCTGTTTTCTATTATTGGTTTAATTTTAAGAGTACTCAAATGGTGACAGAAATTCCATAACACATTAGACTAACTGTGAGTAGATATAGATGATGGTGATCAGTAGTATAAGCATTTCTGACCTTCGTTTGATTCTTTATGCATATCTGAGAACTAGGCAACTTTCTTGTTTATATCTTCTGGCATGAAGGCTGCTGAACTGTTGATTTGCAGTGATGTCTAATTGGATCAGGTTGCTTTCCACTGATCATTTTGTTTTTCTTAAATGTAGGGGAAAAGGATATTACAGAGAAACCTGTTGACCCTGTCAAAGTATATTCAGAGAAAGAATTGGTGAGGGAAGTAGAGAAGGTTGGGGCCACTCTTGTTCCAGAAAAGGATTGGTCAGTTAGGATAGCTGCTATGCAGAGACTTGAAGGCCTAGTATTTGGAGGTTCATGTTCTCTACATGCCGAAATTTTTTAGTTTCCATGACTAAGCAATGATTAAATTTGAATATTGAATATTGCTTTTCTAGTAGTTGTTTGGGAATGGAATGACATGTTATGAACAGTTCCTGTGTATATGCTTGTTTACTCTGTGAGCAATTCTAGAATTCTATAAAGCACAAAAGGGGTAGAAGGCCAAATAGGAGGTGGATGGAGGCAAAGCAGAAGAATATAATCCTTATAATTTGATTTTTGACATTGTTTACGATTGAGTGGAGTGGTTGAACGTGTTCTATATCCCTAACCCCATTTACTTGGGATTAGGTGAAGAAAATGATGATATTGTTGCAGCAGTAAATGTGAGATATACTAGGATGGGGTGGTGGTTTATGAATGATCTAGTACAAAATGTATTTATTATAAAATATATTTCTTATTGAAAGATTGCTTTTTGTCAAAGGCTTTGTTTAGTTTTCACTGTCGGTTTGAGATGATGAGACAGTTGTTGTGCAACAGGTTTACATGTGGTGGGGGATTTTCATACTTTAAAAACTAGGGAGCAAAAATTTTGGCTTTTTTTTTAAAAAAAATTCTAGGCCGACAGGATAAAATTTATCACTTTTTTGCACTCTCTGCCTACAGTTTTTGTTTGTTTTTTTAAAATGTTATGGTCATATTTTTGTGTATACCATGTTCAGATTCCCACACCATCCCCTCCCCCCCCCCCCCCCTCCTCCTCCTCCTCTTCTGTAGGAAACAAGTAGTTTTCTGCAGGAAGGTCGAAAAGAGAGCTTTTTTTCCTCATGCATATCTTGTTACATTTTTGTGCGCATGAATTTGTTGTTTGTGCAGGTGCATTGGAATATCCGTGCTTCCCCACTCTACTGAAGCAACTTGTCCCTCCATTAAGTTCTCAATTATCAGATAGGAGGTCAAGTATTGTGAAACAGGTAGGTTTGAAATAGTAAATTTAGAACTACATCATTGATCATAGGAAAGTTATACTTAAAATGCTGTAAAAAATGTGTGAAAGATTGAGGGGATCTAAGAGTTTTGTTTATTCCAAGTGAGTGGAAGACTTTTAGAGTGGATAGTATGTGGGCCATAATAGTGATGAAATGTGTGATTTTAATATTTTGAAAAGCTGAATGTGGAATTACATCATTGATCATAGGAAAGTTATACTCAAAATGTTGTAAAAAATGCATGAGATATTTTAAGAAGCATGGAGATCCAAGAGTTTCATTTTTTCCAAATGGGTGGGAGAGTTTTGGAGTGGACAGTAGGCTGTAATGGTGTTGATGACCTAGCATCCATAACCTAGCATTTATTGTTTGATTCTGAAATAAAGTCCGGATGAGGGAGCTGGCTTGTTTTGAGTTTCTGCTCAGGTGCATTAATTAAATAGTTAATTTGTTTAAGATTTCCATCTCTGACAGGTTGTGACTGGAAGGACATTTGATATCTTTATTTTTTTTTTGTGCATGGGTTTTGTCTCATTGTTTTGAATATCAAAGCAATCAAATGATCATATAAAATTCATGCTGCTGACCCAAGCTTAGCTGGTATATTGTGTGGATGTTGCCTTCATTTTAACCTTTTTTCCTTGTTGGAAGTCAAATACTATCCTACATGGTTCTTATCTCTTACTAGATTGCATTAAAAAGCAAATGCATTGGTTGCTGGTGTAAAATTTAATGAAATTGTAAGTTAGTGCTCAACCTGACCTTGTGTTTGCTTGTTGGCTCACCTTGTCTTGCTTGTTCACTTCTCAACTATTGTTTAGATGATTCATCTCAAGTTTCACAGCTTGGTTAAAAGTGCCGTGTCTTTACTGCTTCTAACTTGGGATACCTTTCAATAGGCATGCCACTTATTAAGTTTTTTATCAAAAGAACTTTTGGGAGATTTTGAAGCCTGTGCGGAGATGTATATTCCGGTAATAATATACTTTTTCTACTTTTCATGAAAGTAAAAGCTTGCTTGACTTCATTTATATGTTTCATCTTCAGGTGCTTTTTAAGCTTGTTGTCATAACTGTGCTTGTGATAGCCGAATCTGCTGACAACTGCATAAAAACGGTATGACTTCCTTTTTTTTTTACATTAAAATTCAATTTGTAATCTCTCTTTTGAATGCGTTTTGGTTTATCAGATGCTACACAACTGCAAAGTAGCTCGACTACTTCCTCGCATAGCAGAATGTGCCAAAAATGATCGTAGTGCTGTTCTCCGTGCCAGGTACTGTACTGCTTTCTCTTCAAAAACTCGGGAAGGGAAGGTGTTGAAGGTTTACTTCTTATCAAGCATTAGGATGTAGGAAATTGGAATGCATGAAGATTTTTTCAGCTGTCTTATCCTGAAAGAAGGGTTGAGTGGGGTCTTACTGTTCTGGTGACAAAATAAAACCTTATGGCTCATTAAGTAATGAAAAAACTATCAAGTAATAAAAAGCTCATGTTTACATTACTATGTCTAAGTATATTACAATGTTAGAACTTGAAAATATTGTTCCCTAAGTTGACCTGGTTCTACAGGAACTTAGCTGTTTGAATTTAAATAATATGATTGTTATGAATTGGTTACAGTTTGTGGATTAGAATTGTTAGAATCAGTTATAACAAGGTTGTTTCTGTTGTTTACGATTGGACAAGGGTTTTGTCTATTTAATAGAGTGCGTGGTAATTTATCTGATTATGAGCCCCTTTGTCCTCAACTTTAACATGGTCTCAGAGCCTTAGGTAGATCTCACGAGGGAAGTGACCTTGTGTTCTGACTTTCTTCTCTCCTACTCTTGTTGATTTCTGTTTGATCATTAGATGTCCCCTTGTTGCTTGGTTTGAGTATATTACTTGTTTCAAGGACGAACTTTCTATGGTTCATTGTGTGGATATGGTTTCTGCCCTTTGGCTGATGCTTCTTGACCTCTGCTATTGGGCTTCCTCACAAGAATTGGGTGCGCTTCCTTTTTGGCTGCTTCCCATTGGCCGACGTATTCTTGCTGTGTTGCTGTGCCTGCCCTGTTTATGATTCACTTTGCCTTTTGATTGATTCTTCGCTGCACCAGCGCATCTACGGAAAGCTAATACCCTCTATAGGTTGGCTAGACATATAATTGTTGCACCAATAAGCTGATCCTACTTGCTGCTATTTTCACATCTGGCCATTGTTGTAGCAGTTATCTCCGTCAACTCCATTTATGTGGATATGTTGCTGTAGCATGCGCAATCTCTATTCTCCTATGGCTGCCCCTGCATCCACTGCTGGTGATGATCCATTGATTCCATCCTTCTGCCAAGTGATGATAAAGGCATTATCTTAAGAGTGCTCTTATCTGATATATGCTAATCTTGATCAACGTCAGCAATTGCTTGACGAGTTTGTTGTTGATGTCCCCAGCTGCCTGAGTGTTGATGTTGGCGAAGCTGACAAAATTTCTTTTCCAGTGCTGTTGTCCATTCTATCAGCATCTAGTTGAAGAAGATGAACATTATGGATTTTGCCAAGCAGATATGCAAGAGATAGATGGAGTTGGTTATACCAAAAGATCATTTTATGCGTGACCACTTTCTATTCTAGAAAATCCACTCCATTCTTATATATTTCGAAAATGCTTTGCTGCAAATCCCTATTTGGAATTTCCGATACCCTGTTTTGCTTTTGCATAATTTCCACTTTATTTACCCCAATCTGGAATTTTTGAAATGCATACCCCTGTTTTATAATATCAAAAATGTTTTTTCTTTGTTGTAATTTCTGATATATCTACTTTAATTGCGTGATTGCTTTTTCTAGCCTCCTTTTTTGTGGTTTTATTTTAGTGTTGTGTCATTTTATGTCTTTTATCACCTTAGTTTTCGATTTATGATTAGTCTCCTTTAAACATAGATCTTAGTGTGGTTTCCAAAGAAAGATTTTAGTGGTATCCTTTAAGGATTTTGAGTTTGCCCTGTGGATTGGCTTCTGATAGGATTGTGCGTTTTTTCGATAGGATTTTGCTATATTTTTTTTGTTTTGTCCCATTTATTTGTCCTGGGTTGTGTCTTTATAGGATATTTTTATTGGCTTTTATAGTTTCCTTTTTAAAGATTTTTATGTTGTCCTTTTCAAGCATAAAAAGACAAATCTTTTTGTCCCCCACAAACCCTGTTCTACTTGCTTTATCTGTCAAGCTGAATCGGCTTGTGGGGGAGATTTTCAATTAATCATGGATTATGGTGTTTATCATATTTTGTTTTAGCTGATTAATTATATCATTTGATGAGAAAGACTGTTGCTCTTGCTACAAGATCTTAGTAGTTTCAGTTTGCATATGATGTTTGCTATGAATCTGTTACAATTTGTTGGGATTAGTTTTGCTAGCTGGCGTTGTGAATATGCGTTTAATTCTTAGAGCTACAAATCTTTACTGCATCTGATGGCAGGTGTTGTGAATATGCACTCGTTATACTAGAATGCTGGGCTGATGCATCTGAGATACAGAGATCAGCTGATGTTTATGAGGATATTATAAGATGTTGCGTAGGAGATGCGATGAGTGAGGTAAAATTTTGGTGATTATTTTGTCGATCAATTTTTTGATGACTCTGCTTGCCATAATGTTTCCATTAACGTCTTTGTGTTGTGATTACAATACCGCACATGGGTCATGGTGAAATTGAAAACAATTTAAAAATAATATGAAAGATAATGCCATAGGCAATGTTAATATTGATGTTTTTGTAATGACTCGCTCAAGTGCAACTTGATGGCGCCTATGTCATTACTTCAAAATAGTTAATTCAAGTTGAAAATCTATAGGCACAACCCCAATAATATACTTACCCCATTAGGTATTTAACACAAGATTAATTTTATGGGGATCTTACAATTCACCTACTTATAAGAAATTCAGTCCTTGGAATTCCTTTCCTTAGCCTCCCACGTCCAAACTAGGCTAACCCACTATCTAATACGGTCTTAATTTGGCTTTGATACTATTTATAATGACCCAGCCCAAGTACAACCTGATAAGCCTAAGTCATTTTTTAAAATGGTTCACACAAGTGGAAGATCTATAGGCACACTTTTACTAGTTTATAGTTTACCGGCTCTTATACCAGTAGGGATTAAATGCAAGAGACTTATTTGTTGAGATCTTACAATTCTGGTCAGTAACTTAATGAACTGTGCATGGGATTTGTATTAAAACTGTGAATTTGATTAATTTTGTTCACTTTAATAATTGGTTGGTAAAGGGATGGTTGAATATTTTTGTAGTAGGTTTTTGAAAAAAATGATAGCATAATTGGCTGAATGTATCTCACATTCTAAATTGCCTGTCATTATATTTCATATATTTCTTTCCCTCTTGCTTTTCTTATACTTTTATAGTCCCACTCTCATGGACCACCTGGCCGACACATTCATACAGGCAGTCTGATAGGCCAACATCAATCACACTATGTGGTCTTCTTTTTTCTAGTTTGCTCCACCACTTCTTTCTAGTGAACATTGCAGGTGCTTTCTAATTGTGGCAATAAGGTTGTTTTGCCATCTTAAAGTAGGCTGTGCACTTGGTGGGAATAATTAAATATGCCCTAAAAAATGTGAGCAGTGAAGTGTCCATAGCTGAAATCAATTGATTATTTGCAAAGTTTCCACCATTGCTACCTTCGTCGCTATCGTCCCACTGTCATCATCATCATAGTCATTGTTCTTATTGTCTTCTGAACATTGCAATCCTCAATGTCCTCACCGCTGCCATAATATATAGACTAGCATGCATCAAGTTTTTATAATTGCAAATTATGGCAACTTGACGAGAAGTAAACCAAAATAATGCACCAATGGAAGTCAAATTTGAGTTTGCAAATGGTAATAGTTAATAAAACTTATTTACACAAACACAGTTACACACTTGCACTGTGTTCTCTGGTCGTAATAATGCACCGGGCTTTAAAAAGTTAGGTAAGCACCTGCAACTGCAAGTACTTGTGCATCCGTCAACTGTAGGATGTATACTACCAGATAATTTTGTGAACCCAAAGGAGATCTATTGGGTTAGAATTGGCCGCATTTTATCTTATTAGACCTCAAAAGAGAGGTCTTACCTGAATAGGGTTCAAATTTGTACTTGATTGCATGCAAGAGAAACACATGATAAGTTTCCAATTCACCACTGACCATGACCTGACTGTGACTTGCCACTAAGTTTTAGCATGATGCCCTTGTTCATCTGCGCTCTTTCTAATTGACTACACCAATCCTGTTTAACTGATGCAATAGAGGGATAGAAGTAGAATACACTTGTGGCATGGATGGAGAGAGTGAAAATACAATGGAAAACATCATGAAGTGAGCAGCTGGTGCTATGATAGACTTGTTTCTTTAAGGTTGATCGGAGGTCAATGGCACCAAATTTTAGATGAAGTAGAGATGGCTCAGCTTTCTTGCCATGATACCTGTGTTGAATTTATTAATGGCATGCATTTTTGCCTGCTGTTATTTCTTATTTAACATTCTTGGCTTCAACTCTCCTTGCTAAATTATGACTACTCATCTTCTATTGCTTATATTTTTATGCTACTGTTAATTTATAGCTTATGTAGAACAGAACATGATGTTGAAGGCGCTTTTTTTTTTTTTAAGGAAACCTTACCAATTTTTTAACATGAAACTGGTTGCTTGACTGGGACGTATATAATTCTTATGGTGAAGAGAGGAGTATACTTGCCTGGTCTCTCGTCACCCATAGTTGGATTGCCATATTTTGTATGAGTGCACTTTGAGAACATACCAACAACCATTACATTGCCTGTATCGCGATAGTAATTCCAAATCTTGCATAGGGTAGGGAGCTAGCAAGCAGTAGAAATCTGCAACAACAGAACTAGGAATAGGCTCTATGCCTGATCCAAGTCTTGCTGATTTCGTCTTCAATAAATGGATTGGTGCAAAAGAAATAGGAAGAAATAAAAGAGAAGATCAAGCAGTAGAAATAAAGCGAAGGAAGGGAGAAAACAGACGTGAAGGAAAACTTGTATCCTTATTCAATAATAAAAAACTGTCTACTTATCTGGCCATAGCCTCACACGCACACACACACACACAACTAGCGAAATAAAACAATTCTCTAACTTACGTATAACTTGATGCAGTGCATCCACACAACATCCTTTACTAATACGGAAGTGGTGTCTTTTACTAGTATGAGAGTTTTGGAAAGACCAAGGAATAAGATGCATTACATTTACTAGGGAAGTTAGGGTTTCAATTTTATTTTGTATATTTATAAAAATAAGGCTCCACTTTATAGGGAGCCTCTAATGAATTAAGAATGACTAGGAGCCTTTTATTATGCCTTTATTTCTTAGGGGTAGTTAATTTAGAAATCCCTAGAGGAGTCACCACTAAATTGGTTTTAAGAGCTACGGGTTTTTGATTCCGTAATGGTTAGAAGTACTAGCAAAGGATGTTGTGTGAACTCCCCTTCTTGAAAAGAACTCGTCCTCGAGCTCTACGCCTCCGATTCTCCTATATTTATTCCAAGGTGTTTCCTCGATATGTGGTGTAGATTGACTCCTTAATAATTGTAGATATTTTACATCAAACTCTCTTGTCCTCGAGTTATGGAGGAAGATAAATCCTCGCGGGTAGGAGCATGTGAGCTAGTCGAAATTGGAGAGCCAGTAGCCATAACTACCAATAATTGAGGAGGGCACTTTTTTTTTGTGAACATGGAAAAGATATTGTGGATAGATCGAGGGGATGACTGTCTGCGGTGGTGGGTGGGGATAGAATGTGATCGGATAGATCAAGGGGATGACTATTTGCGTGGTTGGTGGTTGGTGGGGATAGTGTGTGAGCCAATCGATGGGACAACTGCCGACAATGGTTGGTAGAAATAGAGTGGGAGATAGTTGAGGGGACAACTATTGGCGGTTGACGAGCACATGAAATCAAGAACATGTAGCTTTGATAACCAATTTGGTGCAACATGCCATGTGAATTTCTAAATTAACTACTACAACATAACAAATAACAAAAGATAAATAATAGGGCTCTTTGCCATTCTAAGTCTGTCAGAAGCTCTTTTTTTTTTTACAAAGTGAAGCCTTTTTTTTATAGATATCCAAAATAAAATTGAAACCCTAAATTCTCTATTACATGTAATGCATCTTATTATTAGTCTTTCCTAAACTTTCATAACCCCTCACAAAACTTAAATAACTATAGGACTTTTTCTTTATAGGAAAACTAATAAGAAAACAACTAAATAAACAAAAAGACCAATTCAATTGCATGATACTAAAAGTCAACTCCATATGAATGCTCTAATCAGCCAAGTCTTTCCCTTTCAGCCGTGTTGTGCTTTCCTTATTCTTCTTCTTTTTCTCATAAACAATACCATATTTATTGTGCTCTAACTTGTTTGATAGTCTTCTTCAATTCAATCAATATCTAATGAACTAGAAGAAGATGAAGAAAGGTTGTCAAACTCATGAAGATGCTCTGCATCTGTCACCTGTCTCTTAGTTTATCTATCCTCTCCCAGGTCCTATGAGCTTCACAAGCATTAAGTGTTGGCTCACTGTTACGTTCTTTCTGTCTTCGGGTTGTAATTTTTATAACAATTTGCATGCCAGCTTGTATCTATTTTCTGAAATCTTTATCTTCATCAAAAAAAAATATCATTGGGAAAATTTGATCTGCTGGCACTGAATTTGTGGTCTTTTGAGTATGACAGGTGCGATCAACCGCAAGAACGTGCTACAGAATGTTTGTCAAGACTTGGCCAGAACGCTCCAAGCGTCTTTTTATGTCATTTGACCCCATTATACAAAGGGTGTGGCATGGAGAGCATTTGTTTTATTTCCATTTTGGTGTGAATTTTAACAATTTAATTTTCAACTTCCTTTTTGTATAGTTGATTAATGAAGAAGAAGGGAGTATGCACAGAAAATATGCTTCTCCTTCTCTTCATGAAAGAAGTTCCCAGCTGCCACGTTCACAGCCTCTTGCTCCTTCCTCGGTACATGGCTATGGAATTTCTTCAATTGTTGCCATGGATAAGGGTACCAGTTTACAGTCAGGGGCGTCTACCACTTCTATCTCAGGGGTATCTATTTCATCTGACAGCTTACTTGTGGCTCACACAAAACAAGTGGGGCAGAGTACAGAGAGAAGTCTAGAAAGTGTTCTACATGCTAGTAAGCAGAAAGTCACGGCAATAGAAAGCATGCTGAAGGGTTTGAACTTATCTGAAAGAGCCAATTTATCATCAACACGCTCTACTAGTTTAGATTTAGGTATAAATAACTTCTTTGTTAATTTGAACTTTTGGATGCTCAACTAATTATTGTTTATCTGGCCTTAGTATGTGAACATTAAAACTTTTCTTGATTTTCCCTAGTGCAGGAGCAGACCTCCCATCAACTCGCAATCCACCTTTTGCTGCAGATGATCTATCTTTGCCATCCTCAGTTCTGTCTGATTCCTCTGCGTCTACTTTTGTGAGGGGAAGCACCTATGCCACTGGGCATTCCATTTTAACCGACCTCGACAGTTGTACGCTCACGAAAAAAGATCATGGTCAAATTTCTCGTACGAACAATAAATATTCTGAAAGATTGCATGAGAAAGCGGTTGATGATAATCTAAAGTCAGTTAGACGGTTTCCCAACATGCACATAGACAGATCTTACCTCAATACACCTTACAAAGATGCTGGTATCAGAGAACCACAAGTTAATTATGTACCTCACTTTCAAAGGCCTCTTTTAAGGAAAAATTTGCCAGGGACAACTTCTGCTAGCAGTAGAAATAGCTTTGAGGATGGTCAGCTTTATAGTGGTGAAAAGCCTGGTCGTGTGGATGGTCCTGCATCTCTATCTGATGCATTAAGTGAAGGTCTCAATTCAACTTCTGATTGGTCAGCAAGGGTTTCTGCATTTAACTTCCTCCAAAATCTGTTGCAACAAGGTCCGAAAGGTGTTCAAGAATTAGTGCAGAACTTTGAAAAGATCATGAAATTGTTTTTTCACCATTTGGATGATCCTCATCATAAAGTTGCACAGGCTGCACTCTCAGCACTTGCTGAATTGATTCCAGTCTGCAGAAAGCCTTTCGAAAGCTACCTTGAGAGGATATTGCCACATGTTTTTTCGAGGTTGATTGACCCTAAAGAGTTAGTTCGGCAACCCAGTTCATTAATTTTGGAAGTTGTCAGTAAGACTTATAGTATTGATTCCCTTCTTGCTGCTTTTGTACGTTCTTTGGATGAACAGAGGTCACCGAAGGCAAAATTAGCTGTGATTGAATTTGCTGTTAGTTCCTTTAGCAAGCATGCAATAAATTCTGAAGGCACTGCTAATTATGGGTTGCTAAAGTTATGGCTATCTAAATTAACTCCCCTGGCCCGTGATAAAAATACAAAATTAAAAGATGCAGCTATCACCTGCATTGTGTCTGTATATTCTCATTTTGATTCAGTGACAGTTTTGAATTATATACTCAGTCTGTCAATGGAAGAGCAAAACTCTCTGAGGCGCATGGTTAAACAGAAAACACCTCGCATAGAGGTTGATCTGATGAATTTTTTACAAAACAAGAAAGAACGCCAACGGACAAAATCCTCCTTTGATCAATCAGAAAATTTTGGGTCTTCATCTGAGGAAGGCTATGCTGTGACATATAAGCAAAATCATGTCCTTGGGAGGTATGCTTCTGGCTCCACTGATACTGATGAAGGAATATTGGGTTCCACACAGGAAACATCATTGGTTGGTGGATTTACTGGTCAAATGGCTTCCCATAAGAAAGACCATTTCTTGTATGAAAATTTTAATTCTCGATCCAATTTTGAGGCCAATTTGAATGGTATGAATCATAACTTGGTCAATAGTTCTGTTGACTACACAAGATCTTGGGTTGTCCCAGCCGAAAGTCTTGATCATGTCTTGGAAAATGTAAGCAACAGTCCAAGCTCACACTTGGATGTCAATGGCTTTCAGAATGATCAGAAACAGGGATTGACAATGTACAGTGAAAACTTTACTACTGTGGATGTTGATCAAACGGAGTTTTCTGCACTTAAGGCGTATACATTTCTGGAAGCTGGAGTTAGTGTGCCTCAACTTCTGTACAAAGTGAGTCTTGGACTTGTTCTGCATGTTACATTATTTTTTGTCCAATGGAAGCCGAAGATATTACATCTGTGGGCTCACTAATATTATCTGTGATCTATAATAGCTCAGCTGTGGTGATAATGAAAGCTCATCGGCAAACAGACGTGGAGCTCTTGAAGAACTTGCTAAGGTTTCTGTGGCTAATGATGAATTTGTTTGGAGCAAGGTATGTTTTAGGTGGCTCCCAGGGCTTAAGATGCTGATATTACTTTCCTTGTATCTCTTACATAACCAAAATCTTGCTAAGGTTTCTGTGTCTAATGATGAATTTGTTTGGAGCAAGGTTTGTTTTCGGCGGCTCCCAGGATTGAAGATGCTGATATTAGCCTTCATTATATCTCTTACTTATATAACCAAAATCTTTGATCCTGTTTTTTGTTGTTTAATGTCATCATTGTCATCTTCATCCACACCTCAGCAAGACTGGGTTTGACAGCATGCATTTTGTATCATTAATTGATTGGTTGATGGCACATAACCCACGCTGTGCAGGACAAATGGGTAGAGTAAATGATGCAAGTTAGATAGCTTTTAGACGGCAATAACAAATGCAAACATTTTTAATTTAAACGATCACTTGGGATTCATGGTGGCCCCATAATTTACATATTCTAAGATTGAATATGGATTTGCTATGTATCCTCCGATGAATGTGCAATTTTATGTCTCTTTTTACAAAAGTATTGTTGCTTGGTTTTTTTATAATAAATTACAGTTTTACTGTTTTATTTAAGTAAATATTACAATTAGTATTGGGAAATTTAAACCTATAGAATTGGATTTCACTTTGAATTTAATAATTGTTAAGTAGGAATCTTAAATCAATAATATTTAAAATTCTAATTGATGTGGAATGTAATCATTTTTAAATTATTAATGTATAAAATATTAGTAAAATTAAACTTAACAGAAAAAATTCTGATTATAGTATATTAATTATTCTCTTATTTAATTAAGACTTTCTGTAAAATTCAAAATCAGCTAAGATGAGACTATGTTGTGAGAATAATAAATAGTCTATCATATACTGCCTTATGAGCCAGAAAATGTCTAGTTTTAAAGTATACTGGGAAATATAAGTTTAATAACCTATTTCTACTCTAAATAGGATGCTCTGTCATCACCAAGCCTAGATCATTCTAGCTTGCGTCCTCCAATAATGTCCCGTGTCACTTTTGTAACTTTGTGATAAACCCAGCACTAGGCTGGACGTATTCCCTTAAAAGCTCAAAATGTCTAGCCAAGTTGAACTCCCATAGCATTGGATGGGAAGCTATCTTCATCTTGGGGTTATACACTTGCTACGCTGGCTACAAAGAATACAATTTGCTTCTTCAGAAAAGCATAATAGTTTGTTATGTGAAATATATACTTCCATAAAATTTTTTAAATAGTGGTAACAAGTCCCCTTGTGAAACTTGTTTTGGATGGGAATTTAAATTGGTTTTATTGGGAATTATGATCTGATGTTTTTGTTATTATTAATGTCAATTAGGATGATCTGTCATTAAAGTCGTTTTGATTTTAATTTTTCAGTATTTAAATCAAATAATGACAGCTGCACTTGAAGTTTTGGATGATCCCGAGCCTTCAATCAGGGAAATTGCACTTTCTTTGATACTTGAAATGCTTAGTCATCAGGTTCAGGAAGAGTCACTCTTGCAATAGATTTGTCTATTGTTCTTGTTGAACTAAATATTTAGTGATTCCATTTCCTAAAAGCTTGAGCTTTTGGGACAAGTGGTTAGACCATTTAAAATTTATATAGTATCAGAGTAAAGGTCGGTTCAAATCCTGTTGGTGATATATACTGGAGAAATATTAATTTGTCCCATATTGTGATCAATGGAATATTTACACCGTGTTTTTGTTTGTCCACGTGCTAAGCCTTAAAACATTTTGCTTGCACATGAGGAGTGTGGAACTAAGTATGTAGTTGTTCCCTTTCCTAAAAGCTTGAGCTTTTGGGAAAAGTGGTTGCTCTTTCTAAAATTTACATTTTTTTTCATGGGGGAGGAAATTTGCTGCATGTCCTGACCGTCTCTCTTACCATTTTATGTTTCAGAAAACTGCGATGGAAGATTCTATTGAAATAATTATTGAAAAACTTCTCCATACCACCAAGGATGAAGTTGCGAAGGTTGTTAGTTTTGATATATTTTTATTTTCTTATTCAAATGATTTTTTTTTAAATTTGCATTTGTGCATTTGTAGGTTTCAAGTGAAGCAAATAACTGTTTGAGTCTTATACTCTCCCAATATGATCCATATCGATGCCAGGCAGTATGTAAATCTTGAACATCTTCGCCTTGCTTATTGAAATAAATTGTTATTACTTTGTCTTAAATTTTTTTCTACATTGTACACAGGTTATTGTACCGCTTCTGATTAGTGAAGACGAAAAAACTCTCGTGACTTGCATCAACTGCTTGACGAAGGTATTTTTTCCTGATCCAATGCTTATGTAGGTTATCCTTTCTTATTTGTCACTGAGAGGGTGTTCTTTTTCTTCTTTGGGTGAACAAAATTTAATTTTTAATAGCCATTTGCAGTAGGAACCTGATGAAGTCCTTGATGGGCATCCTAATGCAATCACCGAGGATGCACCTTTTGAACATGTATATGTTAGAAAGAGGAAGAAGGAAAACAGTCCAAAAATCAGTCCTAATACTTGATTTGGAAACTCTCTTATTGGTAGTCTTAATTATGGTCGCCTTATTTATGAAGTTTCCAGATTGAGTCCTCTTTCTCTAGTATTCTTAAATTAGGAATTATTTTAATATTTTCGGATTTTCTTTAGTACTAGTTAGATCTTGCTTAGTTAAGGTTTTCTAGTACTTTTGCCTATAAATAAGGCTTTTCCCTACGTTGTAAATAAGTTTTTTAAGGAATTATTGAAGAGGTAAATTTTCAGCCTTTACTTCCTTTCTAATTTACTTCTCTTGCAAGTATAGTTTGCTTAGTAATACAACCAAAACATTAATCCTTTTGCTTTAGAATATTCTCTAGGCAACTCATTGTGAGCTGAAGTCCCATCAGACCCTCGTATCATGAGGTTGTAGAATATTTTGTGAGAATGCTTGAGGAATGCATCTAATTTTTGTCTTTTGGCATTTTTATGTTTCTAGGGATATTTAGCAATTATTGTTATGTGGTGATGTATCATTTCGGGACAAGGTTGGCATATCGAATATTTGTGATATCTTGACTTTTCACATAATAGATCTAAAAGGTACCGCAATGAAATTTGGTAAATATATTTACAAGTTAACATAATCCCCTATGTTTACATTAATAACATTTACAGAAAACTGGCTTCATATTCATTAGCATCGACCATTTTCTTGTTCTTGTTGTTATTTTCTTCTTTCTTAGCTAAAGTGGATTAAATGGTGTTGCTTCCACGAAGCTAGAGCAAGCTGCACTAGGATGCACTATATCACCAGGTCACATATGGACACTTCATTGAATTGGTTTTGAAGCATGAAAGATTTTGATCAAGACGTTAAAGCTTTCAAAGAATAATTCATGAGCAACGTTTGCAGCATATCTTGGCATATGTCTTACATATCTATATCTTTGAATTGCCGACATGATACTGAAGGGCAATGTCTCTATTACCTTAATATGAGATGTGTTGGCAATACCGTTGATGACACCCAAGGTTTTCAATATCGCAATATGTTGGCAATGTTGTCACCGACATATAAATATCAGCACGTGGGTGAAAGTTGCCTATGATATAATTGCCTCCGGTAATGCCAGTATGCTGACTTGTCCAAAATAGCAAAAGTGGGAGGGGGGAGGGGGAAGAGGGCGAGGG
>JAVDBV010047913.1:0-18071 GCA_032619315.1 Piper longum
CTAACGCGGTAAACGGCCTAAAACTATTTCTACGATTACAAAATAATGAATCTAAAATCACCCACTGTATACTCTCATGCATTCTGATAACTCATTCTCTGCTCATTCATGTCATTATCATCACATCCTCGCTATACATTACCCTCACAGCTCATACACGTGACCGGCATCGGCTCAGTACACGTGTTCTGAAATACACTCAACTCGAACCGATGGCTGAACCGATCGGCTAGCGCCTATAAAACTGTGACTCGAATCACGGGTTTTACATCTAGTCTCAAACTTGGACAAAAATTACTCTGCTTAACTATTTAGGCATATAGTAAAATACATACAAACATTATCATTTTGAGTTAACTTTTTATGCTAAAATAAAAGGGTTGAGGGTGCTTTAAAAGGGATATATAAATTCTATCAGAATAAATTGAGGAATAATTTGAATCATGATTTCTTTCCTAAAAATAAAAATAGTGTTTAAATATTCACCGATGAGGAATAATTTGAAAGATTTATAGATTCTCGTGAACAGTTGCATGTGAAGAAATCAGACTTACATGCATATATTGAAGAACAAAGAATTAAAGTTGATTGTGGATTGCCTTTTGATGTTTTAGATTATTTGAAAACTGTCTCATTGAAATATTAAACCTTAGGGTCATGACAAAAGATATTTTAGCAATTTTATTTTTTAAATAGCATGAGAATATGCTTTTAGTATGGTAGGAGAGTTATTAGTATTTATCGTAGCACCTTGAAACTAAATACACGTAAACATTTAGTTTGTGCTCAATATTGACTACGTTCACACTATTATAAAGAGATCGAACATGGGGATGATGAGAAGGTTTCGTGTAATGATTTAGATTGTATATGTTACTCTTAAGTATTTGCTATTTAATAGTGAATATTGTCTTTTCTTATTTGTCTTAGCATGATTATGTTTTTAGATTATTTCTATAGTTTGATGTTATAATACTATTTATGTAGCAAGTTGAAGTCCAACTATATCTTCATTTTATATTCAATTTTTCATATCTAAAAGTGAAAAGAGCTTTTAAATATATACTTCTTTTGGTTTACTTTTGCATCATACATCCAAACACAATGTATGTTTAAAATTTTAATATCTACTCCTGTTAGTTATTATGACCTTGGTAGATATTAGAATACACCCATAAATTTTATTCATCAAGGAAGATTAATTTAAAGTTTTTCCTATTAAATCTAGCAAGAATACTAGAATACATTTATTCCTTTTATAAAGTTTTTTTTATTTAATCTAACATCTAATAATGGATGATATTTGTTAATTTTTTGTCAGGATGAAGGCAAGATAAAAGCTATTTAAATATGGATGATGGCTATAAAATATCGACTTTTCTTTCTTTTAATTTTGGGTTTTCTAAACATTTTTTGTGTGAAAATGTATATTGTTGAATGATGTTTTAGGTATTTTATAAAAATATATTGTGCAACTAGGAATGCCAACGAATTCTCTTGCACCCAATGCTCATCACTAATTCATAAATACGAACAACTCCAACATTCAACAAGGAACCCACAAAATGAAACAACGTACTAACAGGAACATACACCTAACATATATATTCGTGCTACATGGCGCAAGAAGTACAGATCATGCATCGAACAAGACAAAAATATGAAAAGAGATAGCAGCACAAGTAAGGTACAGATCATGCACTCAAACAAATAAGCAAACCACCAGCACAAAGCCAAGATTTCTACATGCATGGACAGGGAAAGAGAAAGTGAAACAGAGTGAGAAATGTTATGTTACCTATGCTATGAGAAGGAGATGACACCAGGTGGCGTAAAAAATGGTGTCCGATGGCCATCTGCACGGGTAGACAAAAAGAGTTTGAAAATCAAAACCCACCCGAAACTAGACCAAGGGGTTTGGCCTAAGGTGCCCTACTTAATCGAATAAAATAAAAAAAAGCTTCATAACTAATTATACCAATTCCTAAGAATTAATTTTATAAAATAATATTTTATACTAGTTTTGAGTCGCACAAAATCCTAAATAAAATAATACAAATATTTTCGGAATTTTTACACAACCCAACTTTTAAAAAGTTCGTTTCTTTATTTCAGGTGATCCAACTTATAGTCTTATATATCATATCAATTATACTAGCTGGCTATACTCGGCAAATCACATAATGCCTTTAAATCTAGTATGATTTAAGCTTTTGTACCATTTTAATCAGTACCTGAATTTTTAGCATGACATTTTCACACAATCCAGTCTTTTGTTAACAATTTTGGAATTTTAATCGATATTAATAAAATATTGATAACAAAATATATTTTTAACAGTAAATGAAATCTCTTATTTATAATTTTAGAATATGGTTCAACCTGGTTTGACCCCGTACCAATTTTAGATATGGACACTAGTGCGGTATTTAAAATAAATCCAACCTTTTGAGTCTCTAATACCATTCTTGGGCTTTTTGGGGCCCCAAAAGTGGGCCCCAGTGACTTACAATAGGTGTCATGAACCTCAGACGTCCTTGAAACTATCATCAGTTGTAAACCTGGTGTAGGCAAATACCAAATCACCCAAGATCGAATCAGGCTCTAATATCACTTTTTGGGCCCTTTGGGCCACCAACTAAACTTTGATACCACTTTTTGGGTCCCCAACTAAGCTCTGATACTAATTTTTGGGTATTTTGAGCCCCCAACCAAACTCTGATATCATTGTTGGGCTCTTTGGGGTCTCAAAAGTGATTTGAAAAAGGTGTCATGAGTCTTTTTTATTGTAAAAGTTAATACGAATCACAAAGTTCATCCATAATCGATGTGAGATAAATTCAATAAACCAATAAAAGATAAAAAATAAATGACATACACAATATAGTATTTAAAAATTTTATGTGTTAAAATCCCAACAATTTTGACTTAAAATTTACCTTTACACCTTACCATAATGAATGAATGTGGAAGCGAAGCAGCGGTGAGATGGGTTGTGGAGGATGAGGTTGGGCTAGTAGAGCAAAGTGGGGGTGATGAGGGAAAATAGGGTTTAGAACAATAATATTTACATTGTTGTGCAGTTTTGTTATGATCACCTAATTTCTTACTGCACTGGCTATCAAATGGCGGGTAGGGCTGCATCCAATTCAGACCCGTTTTCAGCTTGGTATGTATTATATCGGGTTAAATTGGCATGTACAATCGATCTTATTTTTAAAATTATGTGCCCAACACATTCCCCAACTGATGGTAAATATATAAATTTTACAAAACCAGGAAGTGTTAAAATTCTAGAACCAACATCAGCGAAAATATGGTTACAAGTAGGGTTGTTCCAAGCTCGATTAAACTCGATTTGGCTTGAAACTAGATTCAAAAAAATTCAACTTGAAGTTTAATTTGATATTAAATAAGTCGGCCATGGGCTTGCACTTGCACAAATTGGCTCGACTCGAAGCATGATAATTTGTATAAAGAATAAGGTTTTTGGTCATATTTATCTTAAACTTTTTTATTCAAATATAACTAAATTATAAAATATTATTGTATGATATTAAAATTAAATAATTTATGTATGATTAAACTATTTTGTATGCATAATTATGTCAAACTTGAAATATTTTAAATATAAATTAAAATTTAGTATAAATTATACGAAAAACAACATCAATAAATATGAACCAGGTCGACTCGAACTCTACTCGAATTTGAATAGACTCAATACTTATTAACTTGATTCAAACTTGAAATTAAATGAGCGGAGCTTGATCATAATAAAAATCAACTCGACTTGTCCGATGAGCACCTCTAGTTACACAAAGAGTCAAAAATTTTAATTCCCACATTCAAACCCAACCTTGCTCCGGTGATCACCTATCAAATGGGCTTTGAAAATTATATCTCATCTTGAGGCCCAGGCCAATCTTATCATCGCTTCCTCTATCATGCAACTATTTATTTTATTTTAAGTTTATCAAATACATATGGTAGCAACTATGAACTATGCATTCCTCCACAAATTTTCACCATCGCGTGCTGCAGGTCCGGATGCGTTCTGAGTCGGATATGGCCAATATCCGAATCAGAACCGAATTCAAAAATCGAAATCGAAATTCGAAAATTGTATCCATTTTATTTATTACACTTTATTTATTACACTTGCGACCAAAATCCAACCTAATTAATTGGAAAAATAAAAATAATATAAAATTTTAATATAATTAATTTTAAATATTTTAAAATATAAATTTATAAAATATCACATATTCGGATCAAATTCAAGCTAGAGCACCCGAGTCTATATCTAGTATTTTTGAACATATTATATATCTAAAAAGTGCCAACTTAAATACAATCTTTAGATTGGATATAAACAAGTTAGATTTAGATTCAAATTGGATTTGCGAATATCAGATATCCATAGCCATCTTTATGTGCAAGAAAATTTTGTTAGTATGATTTTAGAACATTATTTAGACAAAATAAATACTGGTAAGCTCAAAATCATGTTTTGTAACGGGTTAAACAAAATCAATAAAGTTGAAGCCTTTGTTCTATAATTTTAGCTACCATATTATACTACTAATTATACTAATACATTGCATGTTGCATTTGAGGCGGGTACATTTTAAGCGCTTTTATCATTTTAATTTTACACTTGATTTTTTTTAAAAAAAATATTTTTTTGTTAAAAACTAAAGTATTTTAATTAATACATTAATTAATCATAAAAAATTAAATATATTTTTAATATCTAATAGAATATTTTATTTATAATTTCAAATTTTAATTATGAAAGTTAAATGTGCCCTTTGCTCTCTATAGTATTTAATATGCTGCAAAACAGCGTCGCCGGAGCGGCGAGGCACCATCTCCGGAGATCCGTTGCGCCCATCCCCTCCCTCTTGTCCGTCTCCATCCACCCTTACGCCCTGTGCCGGTGCTGGCTTCCGGTCGGCGCTTATTTCCGGCGAACCTTTCTGATTTTCCGACGAGTAGGTACCCATTTTGGCTTGATGTACGCAATTAATGTGATGCCTGCTATGTGTATGATGCAATGCCTCCTTGTGTGTGTGTGATTAAATTTGGAAGATGACATGTGATTGGATTTTTTGATAAATTTCTATGTTTTCATGTGGATGTTGGCTGTGTGATTTGAATTATTTGGGTATGACTGAGGGGAACCTATTTTGTGTATGTTATATGTGGGTTTATATTGTTTAAGTTTGCTTTGGTTTGTAAGTGCTAACCGTTGCTACTAAAGCTCATTCAAGCTTGGGTCGAGCTCGAATGAGCTTCTGTAGCAACGAGCTCAACTTGAATTCAAAGACAGACAAGTAGAATGTGAGCCAATTGAAACTTGACTGGACTGATTCTGATGAATACCCCTTGGCATGAATGATATTGTCCTTAATATGAGGGTATACCTGGCATTTAGCAAAATTACAGGGGATATCCGACGGCTGCAAAACAAAGAGTAAATATTCACCATTTGGCCAGAGGTTGATTTATCGCTACCGGAGTTGAAGCCACAGTGGCGACTGTGGTATCATCCCATCCTCCATCTTTATTTTTCTCCCTTGGGTAGCCTGTTGCCTTCCTCAGTTTCATTTTCTTATCCTCTAGCCCTACTTTCCTTGATTATCTGGTAACGTGGTTCTTGCATGGCTACTGAGCTCTCCTTTTTTTAGGAAGGTTTATTTGGCTTGTACATCTGTGAAGTTGTAGTTAATACTTATTATTCACGACTCATGTCCTATGATCTTTTCAGTTTTATGAGTTAAATAAAAGCTTTTATGACACGGTCAAATGCTGTCATTTAGTTTATGTATTTTAAAGATGTTATGATTATAGCTTGGACTTTGGCATGCAGCACTTGTTGTCAAGAGAGATGAGACTGGGATTTTTGCTTTCTAAGCTGGGGTGGCAACCAACTTTCCAAATTCGGCCACTTTGTACTGGCAAGACTAAGAAAGAAGACTTGTATCGTCAACTTGAAAAGCTTGATTTCCCTACTGCTGTCAAAATTCTCTTCACTGAATCTCCAAGCAAGAAAAAATTTGGGTAACTTGTGATCTGCTTCCATAATTTGCAGCATCCAATTTTGTCCATTTTTTATCCAATAATTATCGTTGCAAATTTTCACAACTAAACCCTGGCAATTTTCTTTGCCGTTTACTGGGAAAATGTGTTATTGATATTACCTTACATGTAATTGTCGTGGTTTTCTTTTGAAAGTAAAGTCCAATTCGAGGGCTTAATAAGAAATGCCTCCATGCCTCTATGTTCTTATCATTCTTCCTTATGCATGACCATTCTCTCCTTGTTCCAATGCCAGTCCTAAAACATGAAGCAAACAACTACCCAAGAAGGCTAAAGAATGTTGACATATAACACAATTCATCTTCTAAGTTAATTTATTTTTGTTGTATGTTTCAGACTTTATTCTTGCAGTTTCCTTTGGAATGATGACACATAACATGATTCATACTTCTGCATCTCAATAAATGGTTTATTTGAAGAAGTTTGGCTTTATGGTAGATGCTGTCTTATTGTTCTTCTATGCAATTGTGTTGAAATTTGTGCAACTGGCTCACTTATCATATTAATTCTATTTACAGGTTTGATTTCCATTTGGTTCAGTTCTTCTTTGCCTGCATGCCTTCCCTGGGTATCTCTACTTACTAGGTTCTATTCTTTTTTATTCTTTCCAAAATGGCTATTTTCTTGGCTCATAGGGACGAGGCTTCTATCATTGGTTTTATGATACAAATTTGTTTTATATGTGACAGCGGTGTATTTGGTTGCTCAGTATGCTCGATATGAGATGAGGCAAATGGAACTGGTAATTACATTGCACGAATGGTTTTGTTTCTGCTGATTTTACATTGCCGGAAAAATGTCCATTCCCCACTGTTAACATAGATTGAAGCTGCCCGACTTGTTTGTTGTTCCTATTTCTTTTTTGTCCTGATGCTATGATATAAATTAACTTTTAAATGCATGCTTGTTGCATTAGGCTGTTACCAGTTTTTTTATTTTTTTATTTTTTGTTAGATGTGTAACTTTTTTGGGGAGCATAAATTTGTTAGAAGTAATATGATTCTTGCCATATAGAATAGGGGTGCCTCTTACTTTGTATAGCTGAGAGATTGTGTTAGAAATCCAGTTATGGCTTAATAAAGAAGAGGTGTATAATATATATAATATATGGGCAGGATCACAAGCTTGCTTAACCTTTTCAGATATTAGAACAATTTAAACAAAAGAACAGGAAAAGTTATACTTAACTAATTATATAAACAACAGTAAACAATAATATAAAAGTTACACTTAACTAATTATTTTAACATAAACAACAATAATATTAAACATAAACAACAATCAATATTTAAAGAGCATATATCTCTTTTCAGAGAATAAAAAACCTTGTTTTTGATTGAAAATAGTTTATATCATAAAGAACATATAGGCTCTATAAGAACCAAGAAAAGTAAATGTACCAATAAGGATGTGCTTTGATTGATTCTAGAAACTTACAATAGCTCACTTCCACTCTTTGTAAATACACTCAGTAAATACTCTCATTAAATACACAAACACATATACATACAAGTATAGAGATACAGGTATATATATCAGTTCAAACTTCTCATACGTACACGTATCTGAACTTTATACGTACAAGTTACAAATACTCATACAAACAAGTACTGTTGAAATCAAACTTAAAGATTTGTTTTTTCAATTCAACTTAAAATCAAACATGATTCTAAAACTTTGTACACAAACTTTGAACAGATAACTTAAATAGAAAACCAAAACTCACTAGGATCAAAAGAAAAGAAAGGACGGACGCCAAACTTTAGAAAAGAAAGGATTTAAGAAATTGAGAAGAGAAATCAAGCAAACAGACTCATGAAAGAAACGACCAACTTCTTTTCCAAACTTTATAAAAGGAAAGTAAAAGAGGAAAGAAGAAAGCAGAAGAAATCTCACTCTTTTTCTCCGCGTTCCCTCAACTGAAGGAGGAGTTATGTTTATATTAGAGAAATGAGATGACCGACTGAACATGTAAGAAAACCTGATGACCGGGTAACTGGATACCCAGGTAGCCGGTTACAGAATGGGCTCCACCTTAGGCCCAACTAACGTATTTGTAGGGACCACAACTGACGCACTAGCTGATGCAATGTTAGAGGGACCCACAGTTTTCCAAGGTGACTGTGCAGAGTCAAGAAAGACAGTTTTGGATGAGGATTGCTGACTATCTGCCATTTTAATAGAAGTAATAATAGGAGATAGTGATCTGTTAATAGCAGGACACTAAAAAGCTGTATGACCAGATTGACCACAACATAAATATTTTGGATTGTTATCAATACCTGGTCTTTCAGAACAAACAATAGAAGTATGTCCCACATTTCCACAAACTGTGCATTGTAGATCCTTAGCACTCCAGGGTGATTGTGCATATCCACCATAAACAGACTCTCTGTCATCTTAGTAACCATTTCATTTATTTCATTTGATAGTAAAGGCTCTGGTTCAGGTAAAGCCTTCATTTGAGGAGTGATTCCATATGAGTTTAACAGATAGGCGAGTCTAACAGCTTCCTGATAAGGTATACCAGGATTATCGAATTGTATCTGCAAAACCCAAGCATAAATGTTAGGAGGTAGTGCCGATGGTAGCACTGGATTGGATGATACTGGCAAGGGTAGAACTGGCTCAGAAGGAAACAATTCATCAGGAGTAGGAAACAAATCAGACTTTATGGATTAGAAAACGATCCCACCACCGTATATATAAAGTTCGAGTCAGAGAGGAAATTAAAATTCCCTTGTCCTCAATAGTTCTGAAATTATAGTTCCAAGAAAAGATCCAAGGAATTCTGTAATATCTAATGAAGAACAGGAATGGATTATGAAAACTTTTATGAACTATTTTGAGAAATTTTTCATATTGAAGTTTGTAATATCGGGGTAGAAACTCAATTTCTGGACCAAATTCTAACAACCATTGATTAAATCATATTGGGATTTGACCGAGTTTTGGTAGATCTATTCGGACAAACCATGAGTGTTGAGTATAAGAATTTCTATAGAACAAGACATTATGAAAAACATCAATATAATCCTAGTAGTTATATTCATCTGGGAAAAGACCAGGAGGAGGTTTTGCATTAGTAAACTTACGAACACAGTTTGGATGTCCATATTCAGATATAGATACTACTTTATGTATTTACTAAATGAAATACGTTTCTCATAAATTTCTGGATACTTTAGCATTTGAATGGATGATTCTCTAGAATATTTATGGGTGATTTGACAGGATAGCATATCCTGAAGGACTAATTCATAGAAAAATCTGGTTTTACTGGATTTAACTGGGAAATGTGAATATGCTGGTAAATATTGAGATGCAATCAAAATTGGATCCAGATTTTCCAAAACATTAGGAGTTTGATCAAGGTAACATATATGAGAGTAGTTTTGTTTCTGTATGTAAGGACTTAGGTTTTTATAAGAGATTTTTTCTGAATTGGGGTTTTCATTTGGGAATCGAGGGTAATTTCTATAAAATAGAGGTGGATGATTTGGTAACTTTCCTTTACCCTTGTCTATATTCCCCCTGCAAAAATTCACTGAGTAAGGAAATCAGGTAAAGAATTCTCTAAACCAGGTATGCATTCTATATCAAAATCAAATATTGCAAGTAAAGCCAGCCATCTTGCAAATATATGTTTAGAGGCAAAATTCTGAACATCCTTTTCAAGAATGAATTTAGCTTATTCTAAGAAGAAATTTAACATTAAAAAGATCATCTTGGAATGTTAATATATAATTTACAATACTTAACATTTTGTTCTTAATAGTAGAATATTTACTTTGAGTTTCATTCCAAAGTCCTGAATGAAATCTAATCACAAAGTGTTTATTATTAAGTTCATGTTTTAATATTCCCCTATATCCTATATCTGACGCATCTGTTTCTACAATTTTTAAACTATTTGGATTAGGTAAACTAAGACAAAGAATAAATTTAACTTTATTCTTTATATTTTGAACAGCCTTTGTATGAGCTTCTGTCCAAGGAGGAGGATTTTTTCTCAATCTTTGAAACAATAATTTACAATCTATTGCTAATTCTTTATACAATTCTGATATATAGTTTAAACTACCTAAAAATATTTGTAACTGATTTTTATCTAATAATTTATCAGGAAATTTATTAGAAAATTCAACTATTCTTTGAATAGGTCTAATATTTCCTTTTTCTATATTATGTCCAAGAAATCTTATTTGATTCTGTACTAATACCATTTTAGATTTAGATAAGACAATACTATTAGTCATTGCTATTTTATAAAAATGATTTAAATGCTTAAAATGTTGATCAATGTTCTGAATAGATTAAAACATCATCAATGTATACAATTATAAAACTGATATAATGATTAAAGATATCATTCATTATCTATTATCTTTTGAAATTCTGATGGAGCATTTTTTAGTCCAAAAGGCATTACATTCCATTCATATTGTCCAAATGGAACATTAAAAACTGTTTTATATCTATCTTCTTCTTTAATTTGAATTTGCCAAAAGCCTGACTTTAAATCAAATTTACTAAAGATTTTTGCATTATACAATCTTTTTAATAGATCTTTTTTATTAGGTATTGGATATCTAATCCATTGTAAAACTTTATTTAAAGGTTTATAATTAATAACTAACCTTAGACCACCTTTTTCTATTTCTGAAGCCTTATAGATATAGAAAGCAGAGCAAGACTAAGGAGATTTACTTTCTCTAATTAGTTTATTATATAATAAATTCTTTATTTCTTTTTGAAAATATGTTATCAATTTTTGATTCATTTGAATTGGTCTAGCTTTTGTAGGAATCATTCTATCATTAAAGCCTTCTTCATATGGAAGAGAAACTTCATGTTTTTTTCTATTCCAAAATGCACTTGGTTAATCATTACATAAATCCTTTTCAAATAGATTTTTAATATCTGTAATTCTATGTTGTATTATAGGATTATTCAATTTTGATTCTAATATATGACTATTAACTTCTTCTTTTAAATAATCTATTTGCATAAATTTTCTCTTATAATGGATTACAATTTTGATTCTAATATATGATTCTCTTATAATTTAATATTAACTATAAGTATAACTTCTCCTGTTCTTTTATTTAAATTGTTCTAATATCTGAACAGGTTAAGAAAGCTTGTTCAACAAACTCTAACACAAACCAAACAGACCTAAACCATGCTGAAAACTAACCAATCAAACCCTATTCAGCCAACATGTACAACTCCTAAGCATTATCCAACGAACTGAACAAACTTTAAACTCAATTAGCAACTGCAAATGCTAAGTAATAGACCTGGACAGACCATGAACAATTGTTAACTGACTCTTAACATTGATCAAAGACTCTTAAATCAACTCTGAACATGTCTGAAAACCAGACGGCAATGAGGAACTGACCAATCCACGGGGAGCTACATGGTTAAACAGCAACAGGGCCTAATACCATCAATATTCCATGTCCTAATCTGATGACAGCAATGCATGAATTTGACATGGAGCAATGCTGCTGAGATTTTAGCACGTGAACGTCCATAATCCTCCTTTAGAATGACATAACAGTGAATGACATGCACATAAAAATCAGTTATTAGCCTAGCAAGTTAAGGTGTAAATAAAGATCTCAATGTAGTCAACAAACAGCTTGGGTTAGAGTAATCATAAATCCTATCAGTCAACAACACTAAACATATTAGATCTAACATGGAGGACATCAAACATATGAGGATATAAAAGAACAAGTTCACGACAAGCCTTTCAAGTTGCAAATTGACATCTAAGCATTGTATACAGCACGCAAAAGATAAAATAAACCTTATTTGGCCAACCAAATAATTTAAACCAGGAGATGGATCATTTAGCTTGAGGGAGCCCTAGTCATGCTAACTGCTGGCAGTGTTGCTTGGGTGTGAGTCCAGAAACTGCGCCAGTCAAAACCATCCATAGCCGCGTCACTACTGGAAGTGTAGTAATACTAGTCTCCATAAGATCAAGGCTGCTTAATTGGTACAGCAGTCTTTGGTTTGGTTTGGCCAACTAGTCCTTCCATTTCTACAATCCCTTATCTCATTTTCAGCCAAGCAGTCCTTGTTTTGGTAAAAACTTGTAAAGGTGACAGCAGTTTAGATAGTTCAAGGGATAGGACTTGAATGTAGCTGCAGATCAGTGGTATAGGGTGAGGAAAAAATGAAATAAGTTCAGGAAATCAGCAAGAAGAGTGGAGAAGAGAGGGACGAGCATTAGAGAGTAAAAACATCATATCTAATTCATTAATTATCAGATACGTGCATCATGTTTTCTTCCCTGTTTTTTTACAAAGGCTTTGCCTGACAAATCAAAATCTCCTCCCCCAGCCCCCCACCCTCCCCCACAAGTAGCTGGATATACAACTGCAATAAATCAACCTAACCAGACTGCAGCAAATAAGAAACAAAACCCTAATAAATTGCGACAAATCAGTAATAACAAATCAAGGATAAAAGCAAAACTTAAGAGTTTTATTATTTGCCCCTACATCAGCAATAAGTCAACGAGCTGCCTGCAGAACATTAAATTCCACGACCTTCCTTCCCTATCCGTAGGACTTAGCCATGTGGGCCCCTCCTTCAATATACCCTGGTCACAGGTGGTTGACCGGTGCTAACTCATAAACTTTTACTGAGTCTGTCTTTTCCAGATTTGGGATTGGAAACATCCTTAAAAGCTTCGGTTTCATTTTGCTTGTCTGAATTTGATGTTATGACACAAAGATTGAATGGTTCATTTTTATATGAGACTAGTTGAATCTGAGGTTTTTCCTCATGCTTAATGTTATGCCTGTTCTGTCATCTATTCATTTTGCTCTGTCCAATTCAGCTAGTTACTAAAAAAAACTAAAATTCCTTTTTTGGGCTGTGAATATGTATATGATATTGTTTCAGGAAGTAGAACTGAAAAAAAAGGAAGCTGAAGAGGCAGAGAAATTGAAAGAAATGGATACAGAAACGTTGGAAGAAATATCTTCTGATTCAGACCTGGTTCACCTCAAAGAAAGGGTGGATGCTTTGGAGGTTGCTGTAAAGGGAATTGTCATGGAAACACAAAAACAACAGGAGAAGACTACTAAGCAGGATCTTGCAGTGAAAAAGCCTGAAGTGTCCAGTAAAGCAAAATCTGATGATAAGTCAGACATACAAAATGGTAAAGCAGCCGAATCAACTCCTATTGCACAAGAAAATGGTAGATGTTATGAAAAAACTGGAGATTCAAAATCAAACTCGAAGTAAATGAAACTTTGCCTTGGGTAGGTTGGTAACGAAGAATTCATTTCATGAATTAATATTCGTTGTGCAATATAGCTTTTCCAAGATCTTTTGTGGTTTAAATTCTGTGGAGAACTCGTTCTTGCTAATCAACGTAATCCACAATGTTTCAGGTATGCTTGACAACCTCACAGGTTCTGCAACTGTTTTGTCTACACTCGAGTTTTCTCAAATATTAAAACATAACCCTATTTGGTATGCCAGCTCCTTTTATCATGGTTTTTCTTTCTTTTCTTTTTTTTGTTCCCTTTTTACCCGTAATTGTGTTGACTGGTTATTGTTTTTATTTTATTTTATTTTCATTAACTAATGTTGTTATACGATGTTTGTTTAAAGGTTGCCAACCAAATGACTAGTTTTTGGAAAAGAATACATAACTACTGTGGTAGTTGGATCTCATTTGCCTACAATATTTTAGAAATGAATATCCAAAATAATCGGATGACCAATTACATCCCGGCTCACAATAATTGTTTACTTCATTCAAAATTTTAAATTAGAACAATTTAAATTAATTAGGTTTATCATTGGTGATCTCAATCAATCACTCTAAACCCTAAAGTTTATGCATATGCATCAGATTTATTCACTATACTGCATTGTAGTATATATATTTATCAATAATATAGATTGCTAGCTTAAAACTTGGGGTTACTGCAGTAAAAGAGTACACCTTATATGGTAATGATAATAAAGTAAAAGTGTGGGTATATGTTGGTATTGTTATAAGAAATGCATTTATGCATAATATAAAAAACTAGGGCTGCTAAACAAATGAGCAAGTTAAGCTCAACTTGTACTCGAATAGTTTGAAGTTCATTTGAACTCGGGTCAAGATTGAACAAATTTTTAACATATATGTTCAAAATCGACTAGATTATTTTTTTTTGTCTTTAAGTTTGACTCAAGCTCAAATACATTTAAACGATTTAATTTTAACGAGCTCGTTCGAAATCAATGAGTTTGTGAGCTCGAAACCGGTTCAATGATAAAGTCAAAAATATCTTACGGTGTAGATTCGACCTCTAGGTCTTCAATGTGATGACCTCCCATTTAAGTTATCCTACTACTTTGTTATTATATTATATATAAATAAATATAACTAATTATAATAAAACATATATATATATATATATTAAGACTATTTTATCTAAGGGCAAATAATATTTTTGTCTCAAACTTTAATTTTGATCGTTCGATTAAAAGGACAACCCAAGTAAAATAGAGTTGATGTACAACTATTTATGGTATAATAGTTGATAGAGTTAAAGGGCAAATAGAGTTAAAATTTTAATTATATAAGGGCAAATAATATAAAATAGAGTTAAAGGACAACCTGATGTTTGTGCTCGATTATTTTTATATTTTGATGTTATAATACTATTTATGTAGTAAGTTGATGTACAACTATATCCTAATTTTATATTCAATTTTTCAAATCCACAAGTGAAAGAGTTTTTAAATATATATATTTATTGGTTTACTTTTGCATAACATATTCAAACACAATGTATGTTTAAAAATTTAATATCTACTTCTGTTAATTGTTATGACTTTGATAGTTATTAAAATATGCCAATAAACTTTATTCATCAGGGATTATTAGTTTAAAGTTTTTTCTATTGAATCTAGTAAAAATAATTGAATACATTTATTCCTTTTACAAAGTTGTTTTATTTAATCTAACATCTCATAATGAATGATATTTGTTGATTTTTTTTCCAAGATGAAGGCTAGATAAAAACGGTCTAAATATGGATGAAGGCTATAAAATATCAACTTTTCTTTCTTTCAATTTTGGGTTTACAGTTCGAAACATTTTTTTGTAAAAAAGTATATTGTTAAATGATGTCTTAGTTAGTTAATAAAAAAAATTAAAACATGGTCGAAATTTAAAAAGTCTTTTTATTATTGAGATAGTTTATATAAATATGTTGATAGACTATTTTTGTTAATTTTATTCTCTATAATTATATATTCCCCCCTCCCCCCACAAATGAGTTACTTTCGAGCTAGTTTTGAACATTTAAATAAGATGGTTTCAACCTTCCATACTCTGTGTGTGTGTTGTTTGTTCATAATTATTTATTGAGCCCATGACATAAGACGTTTTATACAAATGAAGCCCATGCTGATTTAAATATGGCAGCCTACTTAATTTGAAGGAAGCTCATGTTTGGAGTCCATCTTCTAAAATGAAATCTATAACAAAGTACATTTGGTTGTCAAAAAATCATTAAATCATTTGCGATGAGTGCCAAATATCATGCGTGAATGGTGGTAACGGTCTTTCACTAGGATTTTATATAATGAACGGTTGTTGATGGGATTACACAGAGTTAGTTAGAAGAGATTCACTAGGTTTTTTTTCGGTGAGAAGTTTGATCAAAGTCCCCCTTGGAGAGCTAAGGATTCATTGTAGTAAGTGCTAAAGCAAACCCACTATATCACTAACTTGATCGTTGTAAATTATGTAAATTCAAAGAAATTAACTTAATTATTAGAATTACTTTCTTAAACACCATTAATTTAGTTGATTTTTGCCAGTCACTTAAGTGCTACAGCGGGCTGTAACACTTAATACAACAAATCCTTGGAAGTTGTGCTTTGGAATGTCATGCTCGGGCACACCCTACCCTCGTCGTGAAGCCCCTCCCAAGGAGTTTGTTGCAGCTGAGCCGTTGCTGCCGTGGACGTTGGAGTTCCATCCGTGCAGTGCTTGCCAAAGTAGCTGGAGCCAATAATACCAAAGAGTTCTATCCTTGTGGAGAGCTGTGGAGTAAGGAGCACCGTTTCCTTGCTGTATTACACTGCCCAGGAAGATGCTGCTGATTTGAAGAAGTTTCTTGGAGTTGCTGCTTTGCCACAACCACATTGTATGGAGGAGGAGTGCTGGAACGCTGCTAATCGCCGTGTCATTGCCACGGAGGTCAAAGCCTTGCCGAGGAGCATTCTTGCTAGTGCGTACTCACACAGAGAAAGGAGTCCACGTATTGCTTTTTGATGAAGTGTGGAGAGGATTGCAGTCGCCACACAGCCCCACCATCCTACGAAAGTCGTCACCAATCCTTCGGAGAAGCAACAACGACAGTGGGGACCTAAGAAAGTCCCCACAAAGCTCCAGCATTCACGACGAGATAGATCAAAGGGGATTTTGTTGATGATCCTTGCCACTGAGGATACCAACGTTGTCACCTGGAAGGAATAGGTTGACGTCTAATTGGTGGAATGTAAAACCCGGGTTTTTTGCTCGACAGTTTTAGTTTCGGTTTGGTTGTAGCATAGCCCAAGTTACACATCTGGCCTTTCGTTTCGCGTGAATATGCATGGTATATTTGTACGAGCCGCGACTTTAGTTTCCCCCAGTGCTCGACACTGCCTGGCTGGACGCTATGTTGTCCTAGCTCTTATTTTTGGTCTTTTATTTTCTTCTTGAGTCAAGTCTAGTCAGGTTTAGGTGCGAGTCTGTCGCGTGTTTTGTGTAATTGTAGTGTGTTGAACCCTTTATGGGATCCTAGTCCATGCATGACCCTCGGTGCGATTCTCAAGTTCCCCTTGGCCTGCCTTAGGGTGAAACCCTAAGTGTGTGAAAAATAATTTTGGCACAAAGGCATTGTCCTAATGCCCTTGCTATTTAGGGTTAGGGGTTTTGAAATATGGGTGCAAGGCGATGGTGATTTGAATTCACCCCCCTAAATTTTGCCAATGCAAAGGCGTTGTGCCAACACCCTTGGAATGGGAAAGTTGCCCTGAATTTTGCATGTCAGCTTGGTTCATCAGGTGCATGCCAGGTCAATTCAAGCCTCCATGGTCTGGCTTAATAGGGGCCAATACAAAGGTGCTGGGAGAGCGCCCTTGTGGTGGAACACTTAGCAGGGTCAATAAAATGAGGCCTCAAAACCCCCTCTTTTCCCCCCTTTGGTGAAACCCTCCGACCTTCTGACCTATCCCCTTCCTCTCCACTTCCTCCACACCTTTTCTCATCCTTTTCTAAGCCCCTCTAAGTCAAGCCAAGGCCCTAGGAGTGGTAGGTCCTTGGGTAGGAAGCCCCAAGAGACCTCCTCCTAACTCTTGAGAGGTAAAAGAATCCACCTTTTGCTCCTTAGCCAAAGTTGTGATGATTGTTTGTATGTGTAAAAACCACGAACAAAATAACAATAATGAAAACAATAATAATAATTTATTTAGATGGGAAAGGTTATGTGGATATGAACAATTCATAAATATTACTTTATTGTAAAGTAAATAAATTTTTACGATGCACGTCATTTTTTTACTAGTGTAACCGTCTGGTAAAATGAATAAGTTAATCTTGTTTTAATTATTATAGTTTGGATGATGTAAGGCATGAGGTATTGAATTATTAGAAAAATATTAGAAATATTGGGAGCATCTTCAAGTGGTTGAATTTTGGAAGGATTAGGAGAGCAATTGATTTTTTTAAAATAAAAAATAGGTATGTATTATTAGGAAGGATTCCTTTCTCTCACTATATAAAGGGTTTAGATGGGAGAGTTGAAACCCATCTTCTACTCTTTTCTTTCTTCAATCTTTGAGCTCTCTCTATCTATACTTATATGCTCAAGACGTTTTTCAACAAGGGTTGAAGGATTTGGAGTGAGAAAAACTCCAAGTGACTTATCCTTCTACCGTTAAAG
>JAVDBV010047914.1:0-22299 GCA_032619315.1 Piper longum
CGTTTACATTAAAGCTCGGCTCATTTACATCAAAGTTCGGCTCGGCTCATTTTATAACGAGCCAAACTCAAGCACACCCCTGCTCGGTTCGGCTCGGCTCGTTTACACCCCTACACACAACCTCCCTCTAAATCTGATCACACTATTGAAATCACCTATGATATCAGTTCTTTCCATCATTTTATTCAGCTCTCCATCATCCATTTGTGCTAGCTTAACATAATCTACCAATTCATTTGAAATGACAAGATTTGCGAGTAACCCTGTTAGTTGATCTACATGATTGATAGCCACCACTTTTGCTAGCATAGCCCAAAGTCTACTTACTGACCCTTGTCCACCTTGCCCTTTCGACTCAACTCGTCTGCTACAATATTCACCTTCCCTGAATGGTATAAGAGTTGGAAGTCGTAGACCTTTAAATATTATGTCATATGCCACTACCGAAGGTTAAGGTGTGAAGATATATTTCAAATTCTTATGGTTAGTGAAGACTTCAAAGTGGGCTCCATACAAGTAGTGTCTCCAAACCTTCAAAACAAAAACAACTACTGCAAATTCCAAGTCATGGGTTGTATAATTTTCTTCGTGAATCTTCAATTGACGAGAAGCATAGGCTACTACTTTGCCTCTTTGCGTAAGGATGCATCCTAAACCTAAAAGAGACGCATCACTGAAGACTACGAATCATTCATTACTTCGAGGTTTTAAAGTTAAATTGTTCAAGGATACTTCAAAAGTTGATCCTCTATTACTTTTGAGTAATACTTTATACATGTCTCTATACTTCATTGGTCCTCATACTTCATATAAACCCACTTCTTCCTACATAGCAGATTACAATCAATTGGTGTATTTTTTTCTTGATTTAAGTATTATCACTCATATGCATAGCTAAAATGGGGCAAACTGTCCCATGACACCGTCATCTAGGTAGCACAAGTGTCTCATACCACCCATACTACCTAGATAACACCTTTGATTATAAAAGTATTGAGCTAGTGAGAATTTGAAGTTATAAACCTAAGAAATATGAATCATCATCCTTTAATGGCAAATTTAATCGAACAGTCTAGACGGGGCAATGTAGGAAATTTTTCCAACATTCACCCTCAGGCGCTATCCTATATATATATATTATTGGCAATTTTTTTGGGATTTGTAATTGAATAGTTTTTCTAAGGAAACCACTCTTTCTCATGGAGGGCATCATAAGGGATGAGGAGGCTCCTAAAAATCATACTAATTAACATAACATAATGTCTGCGGAAAAAAATAAAAAAAACGTAGCCTGTGATATTATAATCGTCACGTTATAAATGCATGCATGCATGTAGTACTAATGTCCCATATAAACCAAACCAAAAATTTCAGTGCAATGAAAAGCTCCCCACATCAGTTATTCACAACTTATTATATGTGAACACAAACAGATCATTTTTTATATGTACTTATAATTACTACGTACTCGGTGATTTTTAATTAAATTTGTGAAAATATGTTTTACATGACTGTATTTTACAATAGTAGATGGCCATTCCCACACAGCTCTTGGGGATGTTGGGAAGAAGATGGATAGATAGATTATGGGTTTAAAAAAAATTGAGATGCAAGGATAATAATCATGCCAAATTGAAGAAGTTGATGCCCTCTTCTTCTTCATTTCTGGATCCTCAATGTAATTGGCATTTTAGAAGGAACCCCGCCATTAGCACCTAATAGCCCATTTAATTTTCACATGTAACAATACAAGCCATGAGCTTATAGGTAAGTAAATTTATATAGCTGATGACTAATAAGCGAGAACTATATGTTTCATTAAGGATTTAATAGTCAAAATAGATAGAAGGCATTCACTCTTAGCTCATCAACTTGACATGATTTGTATCATTGTTTATCATACATACTATATATTTGAAACTAAAACTCTATCAATAACATATTTTGTGTTGGGTTTGTCTTACATTAATTGTGGATAATGTTGGTGGCTTCTATATAGGCTAATGAGAAACCCTTATTTATTGGGCTAGCTTTTGGATTAAGAGAGTCACACCTATTCTAAGTCTATTTTGGGGGTCTAATAGGCCTAACCGTGGTATTAGAGCTATGTGAGGTTTGGTGTTTGCCACTAATTGTGGAAGTCTCCTTTATAAGTTCCACCTGATGATTTAAAGAGAAGGCTCCTTTGTGGGCTCCACCTGATGATTTAATTAGAGGGGGAGTTCATCAGGCGATGATATTTGACTTTGGTGATAATATGTGAGTTCCATCTGATAAAGGGGAGATTACTGGACAATGATAATTTCGGGATCGCCCGACGTGTGAATGGGAGATTGTTAGATTTGTCCCACATCAGTCGTGAATGGTATTGGTGGTTTGTATGAAAGCGATATGTGAGTTCCATCTGATGAAGGGGAGATTACTGACGATAATAATTTCGGATAATGTTAGAGATTGTTGGGTTTGTCCTACATCGATTGTGAATGATGTTGGTGGTTGTTTGTATGAAAGCGATAGGTGGAACTCGCCTGATGTGTGAAGGGGAGATTGTTGGGTTTGCCTCACATCGGTCGTGAATGATGTTAGTGGTTTGTATGAAAACGATATGTGAGTTCCATCTGATGAAGGGGAGATTACTAGACGATGATAATTTCGGATGATGTTGGAGATTGTTGGATTTGTCCCATATCGGTCGTGAATGATGCTGGTGGCTTATATGAAAGCGATATATGAGTTCCATCTGATGAATGGGAGATTACTAAACGATGATAATTTTGGATGATGTTGGTGGCTTGTATGAAAGTGATATGTGAGTTTCATTTGATAAAGGGGAGATTACAAAACGATGATAATTTCGTGGTGTGAAAGGGAAATTATTGGGTTTGTCTCAGACTAGACAATGATAATTTCGGGCTCGCCCGATGTGCGAAATAGAAATTATTAGGTTTGTCCTACAATAGATGATGATAATTTTGGGATCACCCGATGTATGAAGGGAAATTATTGAGTTTGTCTAACATCAGTCGTGGATAATGTTGGTGGTTTATATATGGACTAATAAGAAGCTTTATTCTTCGAGCTAGCTTTTTAATTAAAAAAGACTGGTGACACTTATTTTAAGTCCCTTTTAGGGGGGGGGGTTCCTTTGGGCCTAACATTTTGTATTATGACAAAATTCATCCACACAAACTTAGTTTGATGCTCTCATATATTGGAGTGTCTAATAACTACGCCTAATATTCATGTACACGGATTTACTTCTTCAATGTTCCCAAAATTCCACATATTCTATAATTGCCGTGATTTTTAGGGCATATCCTTGTTTTCTTGATGCCTGTGGTCCATTAAAATAGCTTCTAAGTTAATCATAAGAATCCCACATATTCTACAATTGCCGTGATTGTTAGGGCATACCCTTGTTTTCTTGATGCTTGTGGTCCATTTGGATGTGACTCGTATTCTAATTTCTTAGCAAAAAGGTCTGAAATTTATATTAGAAATTCTGACCTGCACTGGCTGATATTGACGACACTAACAAGACTCATTTTGGGTTCATCTAAAAAGTTAAAAAATCAGGTTGTCAAAGACGAAGACAGCTCCTTCTCTTCAACAAATAGACTAAGTTGATTGAAATAACACACTCAATTCTTATCCTAAGCCTTTGGTCCTTGGCAAGCCTCACTAATTCTATCTACCCTACTTGGCTCCTTTCATTCCAATTGGCATGATTATTAGATCAAAAATTAGTGTAAAATTTTAGATTAGAAATAAATGTAGAAATTTCTTCCCAGATTAAATAACCATAACCAATTCTCATAAAAAATGGTAAAAAATTGTTCTCTTATTGTTCTTCTAAATTAATTGTATAATCTTCACGAGAGGATGACTCTGGATTTTCTTATCAAAAGAGATGTGTGGGAAGAACTATACACATATTCGGAGAATATGAACCTTTTTATACACCATTTTTAAGTAACTTAATAAATTAAATGGAAAAGATTTGTTACTTCCACTTTGTCAACATAAATCTATTAATGTGTATAATCTTCCAAAGAAAATGATGTATGTGAAAAGCCAAACACATATTCGGAAAATATGAACCTTTTTACATACTTCTTTTAAAATTATAACATTTTTTACAACTTCACTTACTATTTGAGCTATTATATTCAAAAGCTAGTTTGACATAAACCCAATGGAAGAGAACTCATTAATATCATACTACAGCTCCATATTTAATTAAAAGTTCAGCTTTGATATAATTAACGATAAAAAAGAGCAAGAACCAATAGTAAAATAATGTAAGATCATTAGGGTCTAATATGGTAATCGAGTCTTTTATAAATTGGTCAATGTAGTTTCTAAATAGGCTTATAACCTATTAATAGTATGGACTATTTTGCCAATATAACAACTAGGGCCACTTAGGAATTATATTGGCCGGCTCGTAAAATCCTAAGGGCCTTACATTATTATATTATCCAACACTAACCCAGCCTAATTTGGGGATATATTAGTACCATACACAAGTTGAACAAAAACATATATCGCTTATTTGACGAATTCAATTTAAAAACATCAACAAATTTTATTACCATTCAATGAGAAGAGAAATTAACAGCTCCAACACTAACAAGGAACTCGTTCGTACATCACAAACACAAATTAACGAACAATTCAAGACAACAACAAAACACCAAAGATGCCAAGGACATATTAAAAAGCTGTGTTCGATCAACCGGTGCCGCCAAGAATAGCTTTGAGCTTCTTCACCTGCGCCTCGTCGAGGAATGTAACCTTCTCAATAGTAATAGAAGGCAAACTGTTTCCAAACAAAGCTATGGAGGTGATTTGGAGACCTGGGCTTGGACTGCTAAAGCTTACAAAAGCTATAGCATTGGTACCACCGGCATTGATCTGGTAGTGCAACAAACCTTGTGGGAAGACCATAATGTCACCCTTATTGAGAGTTTTGGAGTAGACAGCATTGGAGGAGGAGATGAAGCCGGCAGATATGGCGCCTTGCACCACCAAGAGCACCTCGTTGCCGCCGGGGTGGGTGTGGAGGGGGACGACGCCGCCGGGAGCAAGGTCGAGACGTGCCAACGAAATTCCAAGGCCATTGAGGCCAGGGAATTGAGCTGCGAATGCCGGGGTGACGGCAGCCTTGATGATGTTGGTGGTGTTGCCGGCAATGCCTAGTCCGGCAAAAACAAAGTCGTCTGAGGTGACATTGGCCGGCTTCTTGCACGAGTACCCAGCCGGGCCCTCGGGGGCCTTGAGGTCTCCTACACAAAATTCTTGAACTGCTGCATGGGAGTAGGATAAGAGGAGAAATACGTGGAGTAGGAGAAAGAAGCAGTGTTGCTTCTCCATTGTGTGAGCAAAAGGCGTAGTGCGTGTGTGTTTAGTCACAATGGTGCTTGGATTGGCTTTCATATAGAGTAGGGAAAGATGTGGGAGAAGCAACAACTTGTGAATTACGGAGCCATGTATGTCTCACGAGAGTGGAGAATAGAAGAGCTTGGACCACAGATTTTGTGGAAAGAAGACGAGCTTTAGCAGTTAGTTTTTAGCTGGTAATTGGTGCCACATTCCTTTCTCTGAAGAAACAAGAGTGTCCTTTTGTTGTGGGGACAAAGGAAGAAAGGATCATGCCATCGAATATATATTGATTCAATTCGAAAGCAATTATTGATGGGTAGTTTTCGCCGGGTGATCAATCCAATTTAACCTGCCTGAACTTGAAAAAACTGGATCCAATAGCAAAAAAAAAAAAGCAGAGTACTGTCGCAGATGTGACTTTGAGATCATTTTACATGGTTACTCCCAGGCGTTAATGCAAAAGAATGTTGTGGTTAAGAAGAAGATGATCTGTAAACCTAAGGATTTAGGGATAGAAGTTGAATGTAGTGATTCTAACATTATCCTCAAAAGTAGAGGAAACATTAGATATTTGCCGTATAAGCTGGGTACAGCAATTGCACCGCCAAATTGCGGTGGTCATCTTCTGACAGAGACCGGGTTTGCGTGTGCCACCCGGCAGACGGGGATGCAAGCACTGGTGGCCGATAATGATCGAGATCAATGACCCCAGCGCATGCACAAGAGGTTTGGCAAGGAAGAGGTGGGTGCAAGAGGGCTGGTGTTACAGCCCGAGCGTCGCTAGGAGCTAGTATTTGGCAGCATCTACGAGGGGTAATCGTGGCTATCCGAATAGTGAAAACAACATACCAAGGTTAACCCATATTTAGTTGCAGGTTGCCAATCCTTAATATATGGTATTGTCGAGATGACCAAGATTGCTAGTGAGCAAAATGCTGGGAGACAATATGTTCTCGCGCATACACAAGAGGTTTCGCAAGGGAGAGGTGGGTGCAAGAGGGCTAGCTTTTTGCATGCAAATGAAGAGCATAAGAAAGGGTACATGGTGTTATAGCCTTAGGTCGTGGATGGTACGGAAACTAGGTTTTGGGAGTTGTTCCTAATCATCTCGCATCCATACATAGGTAATCGGCGCTATCCAAGTGGTGAAATAACTTACCAAGTGCATACCAGTGTTATAGTTGCAGGCAAGGATCGGGTGATGGTGCATGGTGTGCCAAGATGTGGTACTGGGTGCAACACCAAGCAGCCTCATGTAGGAGTCATACCGAGCATTGCCAAGCAGTGCCGAGCATTGTCGAGCAGCTTGACCGAGCACTACCGAGCATGACCGTGCATGACCGAGCAGCATGTCCGTGCATTACCGAGCGTGATCGAGCGTGACCGAACAAGTCAGTGAACTGCAGGTTACGGGTGTCGGGTGCGCGAGGTGCTGGAGTACCGAGCAGGCCGATACCCGGTGCCGGTATTTGTAACGGAACCAGCGTTGGGCGCTATCGCTATTTGGAGCGGTAGGGGCGCTGGCGCTATCGAGTAAAATTCGAGTAAAATTGCGCTACTAGTAATGAGCGATGCCGATCCCAAGAGCGGAACTCAACAATGAGCGACGCAGGTTCCTGGAGCGGTACGGGCAGTGAACGAGGTAGCGGTGTTGGGAGTTTTGCCAGGACTTGGGCTGGACGTTGGCCGTAAGTAGGCTGGGGTTGAACCAGGAAGGTTCGACTATACAGCCGACTTGCACCGAAGGAGATATCAGATCTTGTTGCCGATAAAGATGGAAGCAACAAACTTGTGGATAGAGATCAAGCTCAGCCATGGGATCAAATTTGGACGTGATCAGGCCTAAGTTGTGATGTCATGGTTTGCAGCCATTGGAGATAAGGATTGCAGGGAGATTTAGAGTTTATCTTGGAGTTGGATAACACGTTATGGTGAGAGCATATATATGGACAAAATCTGGTGAAGGGAGGACGTCTATAGAGAAAAAGGAGAGAAGACTTGTGCATTCTTGTGGAGAGAATAGCCTAGATGGTACAAGGAGACACTTACAATTGCTGTAACCAATTCGTAGAGTTCGAGTTGGGATCACAAGTGGACGAATGCAATGTGTGTGTGGTCGTTGAGTCTGCCTTAGGATCAGGTACTCGTCTTTCTCTTGTACAACATACTTGCTGAGAATTGCATGTAAAACAGGTTGATCAGAGGGGATCGACTTGGGGTTGTGAAGTTGCCTCTTGTAAGTGTTAAGGGGCAAAGTCGTGGGAGTTACTTGTCCATGACTTGCAAGTAATTCTGGGCTGGAATTGCTTGTATTTCCTTTGATTCTAATTGAATAAAAGGTTGGGAAAGAGTTCCCATAATATTATTATCTTACGTCGATATTAGATATTGGGTTCAGGTTCAATGGATTCCAGGACTTGAGATACCGGGACTGAGTGCTAGTATTTAGAACGTGATACAATATAGCTTGGTAGGCACGTGCAAGTGTAGGCACTGAAATCTGTATTTAACGTATAGATCGGTATCGACAACAATACCACTATTTAGAGCAATCAAATACAGTGTTACTATGTTGGGTCGTATTGGGAAAAATTACGGATTTTCTATCAAAATTCAGCTTCCAAATACGCAAATCTTGCTACATACTGCACTACTTGTGAAAGGTTGAAAGGGTGGAAATGCGTCGTGCGATGATGTAAAGAAAACGAAAAATTTTACCACAGAGACGGCCCCGTAACACATGGTCTCCCAGCTCCAACTCTACAAACCCAAAAAACAGCTCAGCTTCACAAGCTCATTTTCCAAACAGCTAGAGCTGTTTATCCGGCGAGTTAACCCAGGTCTCCCTCAATTTAACTCTACTTGTTTGTCTACGAGTTTGAAGAAATTCCCATTAATATTTGAACTGATTCGAATAAAATTGAGCTCTAACTAACTTAACTTGTATTTATTAATACTCATCTTTAAATACGTTGCACTAAATTTCACAGCCATAAGAATAAATTTTTCAAAGAAATAATTGCTTCTATCTTCATTCAAACAAACCATATTTTTGTTGACAGAGCAAAAAATGAGTTCGCTCAATCAAATAAACGTTAAACAGAACGGTCTTGAGCAACCAATTACTTCAACCATGTCGGATCCTTTTGCTGCGAGTATAATTATAAATAATTTGTTAAGTTACAGAAAAAATGGGTCAATTGTAAATGCAATATAAATTTAAAACGCCTCTTGCTCACCTACTTTTACATCACCGTGAATGCTGAGCAGACAACTGAAAACTATTCTCACTATTGCGGACACGGTGTTCGACATGTATTTACATGACTTTTATGACTACTACAAAAACATTATTGTTCAAGGCAAACATGAAAAGCATTAGAAAATGATTTAGGTCTGACCTCCAGGGTGATGAGCTAATCAAGAATACTCAATAGCACCAACAATCAGGCAGACATGCTGTTGAGAATTCGTTTCAAACTGGGACAGACCATGCGCAACCTCGTTAAGCACCTAGTGTGTATCTTTCCAAACAAGACAAAAAATTATAAATATTAGTAAATCTTCAAATTCGTACATTATCTTTAATTAATAAATTCTATTACATCTATCCCTGCAATCAGTGGTGTACAGAAAAACAAAGATGCTCATTGAAGTAATTGCATACCTTGGGACAAAAACGAATATCAAGAGTCTCTAGTATACAACAATTGGATACAGCGGTTTCCAGAGCATCTTCTGCAATGCTACAAAACTGAAAACCAAATAAAATAACGTCAATTAAATGAAATTAAAGAAGAAATCTAAGAAATCTATTAACTTGAGGAAGATCAGTTTCGACTACAAAAGATCAGTTCTGTGATGCACGTGGCACAAGATCAAAATACTCCTGCTCCATGTAGATGCAGGATATGAGCTCAATGTGGGGCGAAAATGATTTCCATAATAATTATTAACACATACCAAACTCTCTTGCCCACAAAGGGCGGCTAATATATTAAAGGCAGGCATGAGAAGTCCACTAACCGCGAGAGAAAGGCTGCTTAGTCTTGGGCACTGAAGCTTTAAAACCTCCAGGGAGCAGCAGTTACTGAACAGTTGCAAAATAATGTGAAAAACCCAAAAATTAAGGGGGGAAAAAAGGCCAGTAAGCATCTAAGCTATTGATCCAGACAGATAAAATACCTTAAATTAAGAAAGTTAAGATTGGGACAACCAAGATCCACTTCCTTTAAATTTGCAGACAAAGAAAGATTCAGCATAGAAAGATTATGGAATCCGGCTGTATATGATATAGCAACCTTCTTAATGTTTGGGCAGCCAACGCAATTAAGACTCTCTAGCAACCGACTAGGATGCTCAATTAACTCACAACCATCCACTGATTCTTTCTGGATTGATATCACTGGGTCGTCAACACCAGTTACATTCCAGTGGAGATCATGCATGTTCTCACAGCCACGTAAGCTCACATGCGTGAGGTGAGTACAGTACATAAGAAGCTCCTCTATGGAAGATTGGCCAATGGTTCCATTAGACAAATCCAGCTCGTGCAGCTCTGGAAGAGCACCTTTACAAAGTGCATCCAAGGACGAATTTGTGAGATATTTGCAAGCCTGCAGCTTCAGCACCTACAGAATGCTAATCAGTGCCAGACAAAATACCATTTAGAAAACTTGCAGATTCACTAAAAAATATTATCAATACCTTCAACTGCCGACAAGTTTCAAAAACAGGCTGCAAGCTCATTAAAAATGTGTAAGATAAATCCAGTAAAGTCAAATGTGGCAACCATCCCAAAGAAGATAGGCCCTCTAAACCAACAGATGGACAAGACATTAAAATGAGTGACTCAATCAAAGGACAAGAAGCTGCAGTTGCAGACAAGCACTCATCTGGAAGTTGGCTGAAAAGTTAAATCAGATGTCTTAGTTCATAAAGTTAAAAACTACTACATTGGCAAAAGAAAATGACACCAGCTCACCTGCAAAAAGAAGCATCCAAAGATGTCAGCATTGGACAAGTGATAACTGCACGACACAAGACACCACACCCCTTTAGTTCAAGCACTGTCATTTGTGAGGCTTCAATGTGGAGTGTGCTCAGCTTAGGGCAAATCCCAAGGTTAAGTGACCGCAATCCAACCTACATGAAATGAATTTGTTGAAGCAACAATGGTAGAAAATAACCCCAATCAACCCTCACATCAAAAGGACTGCCAGTGCATACGTGTCAATCATCTCACAGCCGGCTTGCAATTAACAAAGTGTGTTTTAGTAGTAGTTCAAACAAGGTAAAATTCCCAAAACAAATAACAGCATGCAGCCCTTAAACCAACTCATATTTCCAGACGAAACCTGTGTACCTGATGCATGACAATATATGTTCAAGGTATCCTAATCAGAGAAGTTCAGATATTACACTTTGGAGATCTATTTCGTTATTTTAAGATTATAATTAGAATTGTATAATTAATGAGATATAAAAATCTTCACATCTTATTTTCTAAGGATAAGTACATTTGATGAGGCAGTGATGAGACCCATTATGCTTCATGGGCTAAATGTTGTACTCAGAAAATTTGTAATGTTAATGGAAGGGCTGGCACAGATAAATATAAGAATACGGGGAATCCAAGGTTCCGGTGCCCATTTGCATTACATGATATCATCTGGATGCACACCAATCATGTATAAGAACCACAGAAGTTATTTACTATAGCTAAAACATGCACAAAGATCACCTCCATGTATGCAAGCGAAAAGATTTGGTTTTAATTCACCATCTAAACCTCATCACGTCGAGTCAGGGTAAACAGTATGATTTAATAATCATCATCATCATCATCCACATCTTATTTGAGCTAGGTTATATGCATAAAGATTGAGTCACAGATTGATTGCTTTCACAATTAAATCAATGACACAATGCCACGCAGAAACCATACAGAAAAGCTTTGCACAGAATGCTCTTCCTTTTACAACCTTCAAAGGAAGGAACATAAGATGGAGCTTTGAAACATTCACATTATATATTGTGCCTTCCCAAACCATTGATTAGACCCATGAGAAAAGTATTATATATAAACCTTCCCAAACCATTAATAAGCCCTCATGAGATAACATGTCTTACTGACTTTTCATTGAAATTAATTACTAAAATAAAACAAGCTGACATGAAAAACCCTATCCCTGAAGTAATCCATTAATCAGTATCAAATAACATGCAGACAACCATAAAAACTTACTAATATTTTTGAAGTCATAAAAAGTAGATTCAGTTAATACTTACAGGGTAAAATGATGCCTTTTCAAGATGGTCACACCATCTTGAATGTTTGCAAGATTTGGGCATCCAAGATTTAATGTAGTCATACCACGACACCCAACAAGTGATAAGTTAACCAAAGTAGTAGTCTTGAACTCCACCATTGTCAAACTCTGGCCAGACGTAAAAATAAACAACACATCTTCAGCATACAGCAAATATTAAGCAGATGTGCAACAACAATTATTAATTATCAAAGAGAACAACATATTCATTCAGAGAGTAAAATCATTGATGCAGGATGAAGTGGTTATTAACACCAAACTAAGAAACTAGCATAACTCTCAATAAAAAACACCAGAAAAAATCAAGAAACTAAGAAATTATTGAGGAAGGATGGCTGGAAACTTAATGGGCTAAAGGACATATAATGGGCCAACGAAGTTAATGAGTAAGATGGGTTTAAAGCTAGTGGGCTAAAATATATAACCACGATGGGCTTAAGTTAAATGAGCGGGAATTAATCAAAGGAGAGTAGAAGGCCCACTTATCTTATTGTCAAAACCCAGCAAGCCAATCACATTGGCGATCCAAAAGAGGAACGTTGTCTTCTTCCAGTCCTACGGGCAAAACTGCAAGCATGAGCTGTTTGGTAGCAGCAAAACAGTGCTGGAGAATGGCTAGAATCGCAGCCATAAGAGAAAACAGACATTCGCCAAAGCAGATTGGTGGCCAAGCATGACGGTGACCAGATGGGTCGTCAAAGATGATTTTATAACTGATCGTGAATCTCACAAAGCCAGCCAGCAGCAGACGTGAGAAATTGGTTGTTGGAGGGTAGGGATGTAAGTGAGTAGAGTCAAGCCAAGTATCACTCTTTTAATGTTCAGCTTGTTTTTAAACTAAATTGCTCAAGCTTGGTTTTATACAAGGTCATATTTTTATGAACCGAGCTTGAGCAGTTTGAAAACTCAATTTGAATATTCAAGCTTGGTTCATGTCTAATTATATAAAGTTTCAACTCAAACCAAGTCGAGCTCTTTGATAACTCCAAAAGTTATCGTCAATCCATGAGAAAAAATGGTGTTTTTTGTATTATGTAGGACCCAGTGGTATATACACGCTGTCAATACACATAAACAATAACATATTAAATAACAAATTAGGGGTGAGCAAAGATCGGTTGAAACTGATGAAATGCCGGAAACCGAACCCAATAAAAATTTGGTTCTATTCCGCTGAACATCAGATTGGGTTTCAGTATGGCTTGGAGAGCAAAACTAGATGGGGTAGAAAATTCGGTTCAGAACCAACAAAACTGAACACCGAACTGAACTTTAAAAAAAAAAACACCTAAACTCCAACCCCAAACCCAAAACCTACCCGACCACGACCTCTTCCCCCCAACCCACTGACCACCAACCTCTTCCCCACCGTCACCTTCCCTGACCGACCATCGCCGTCACCAACCCTTCACCGCTGCCATTGACTAACAGGCAACCTTTCACCGTCGCCGTCGACTGACGGGCAACTCTTCATCATCGCCGTCATCTTCCCCCACCAAGCATTGACAATCACCGTCAACCGTCACCGTCAGTGTTATTCTCCTCCCTTAGGTGTACATATATACATACATTATTATGTGTGTGTGTGTGTGTTTTTATGGTTTTATAATTCCGATTTTTCAAAATCGAACCGAACCGACCGAAGTTTTTCGGTCGGTATCGGTTCACTTTGGGGGTGAAGTTCGGAGTCGGTTCGGTTCCAGAACAAAACTACCGCATATTACTTCGGTAGCTCGGATGGTTAGCTCGGAACCGAACCGATTGATCACCCCTAAAAGAAATTGAGCTAATTTGTACATTTTATCAGGTTGAATGCATCAAGCTCGAGCTTAGAGCTGGCCTTAAGCCATGATTTCATTGATCTATTGATTTCAAACCAAGCTTTTGTTCAAGCTATGAAATAACAAGCAAGAGTTCAGAATGAATAGAACCGTAGTCATTTTGCTCACGAACTAGCTTGACTTGATTACACTCCTATTTAAGGGTGGTGGAAAGCGCAACACAATCGTAGAGATGTGTGAGCTGTTGTGGGTACAAATGCAGGGATGGTCGTTGTACGGAATCGGTTGGTGGTGGAGAAGAGCGTGGGTGATATAGATGGAAGGACAGGAGGGTGAGGAGAGAATTGGCTTTGGCACCAATCAACCAAGGATGTCTACCAAGACATCCGCACATTAGCTTCTGGCATTGGCACCGAGTGAGAACCAATCAACATGAAGTCAAACACTTCAAAGCAAAAAGCTTTGAACTTTATTCAATACACTTCGTCATCATAACGTTCAAGTTCTATGACTCACAAATGTTTAAACTAGGAATGTAATAAAGCTAAATCAAGTAACAGGAAGAGTTCAAATAAGCAAATTCCTGATATATCTCAACTATAATAGGAATATTCCAAAAACTGTTAACAGACTAAGGTTAATGCAGGTCAAAAAATAAAAATTGACTGTCAAATTAAAACTTCAGAAAATATGCTTAACAATCAACAAAAGAAATTGGCACTCAAAAACTTTTTGACAATGAAAGGTCAAGTGGTCAGCGGCAACCAGCAACACGTGATAGTACTCATACATGTTCATCCTTCATAATCATGGCATGCAGAGTCACTCGTAATAATGTAAAAAATTAAATTTTTTTAAAAAAAAAAAACACCGTACCTCACAGTTATCAAGGACCAATGACCTAATCATGGGACAGCCTCCACCATCACTAAAAACATAGCACACAGAATTCGTCAAAGATTCACAGTCTGTCAAATCAACTTCTTGCAAACATTGACACTGTAGTAAAAGGGTGGTCAGGCTTTCCTGTTTCTGCAGTACCAGTTTCTGCATCCAAAGACAAACGATTAAATAATCTAAACCAATTAAAAAATAAAAATAAAAAAGTGGCAGGTAACACCTTAAGGGAATTAGATATAATGATGATATGACGAAGAGCACCACAATTGGAGACAGATATAGACGAGAGGACATGACTCCGTAAGTTCAGATCAACAAATCTGGAAGAGAATCAATTAGAAGATCGGAACCACAAAACAACATGGTTCATAAAAAAAAACTGTAAAAGAAGCATATTTACTATCATACTTGCGGCAGTGCCTAAGCATGATTCTTTGTAAGTTTCGCAGATCCAAGGAAACAGAAGTGAGTAGTCCACAACAATCAAGCTCCAGAGCCTGCATTATAAAAATTCGTCATAACCAGTAGACTTATCAGACAAAGAAAATGCAAATCTATAGAATAGCATGAGATACCTCCAAATAGGAACTGCGAGAAATGGCAGTCATTGAAGCAGATGTTATGCCCTCACAATGCTCAAGCTTAAGATCTGTCAGCATGGATAGTGTAACAGACTACCAACAGCAAAAAAAAACATACCATTAGAGAAGCCAGAAAAATACATGGAGGGAAGGTTAATTAAGCGACGAAAAGGGTGACAAAGGCAAACCTCGAGTGATATGTTTGGGCAATATGAGGCATTTAGCACACGAAGATTGAGACAAGTCTGTGCTATCTCACGCAAGGTTTCATCACTAATACACAAACAGTGAGACACATCCAAAGCTGTCAACAAAGAGCAAGAAGTGACAACTGATCGAATCCCGGCATCAGAGAGTTTATGGCAGAATGAAATATTTAAATCACGCAGCTGTAAGCAATTTAATGAAGCATGGGCCATATTAGTGCGCCTGAGGGATAAAGTTTCCAGTTGTGGGCACCTATAAGTAATGTCACCATCAAGTGTCATATAAGTAAAGACAGTAGTCCCAACACATTCCATTAAACAATGTACAAAACAAACAATCACCTGACTGAAATTCGGAGAGCACGGCATTTCACTATTTGTAGGTGGCATAGCTTTTCATGGACAATTGGAATCTCTTGAAGTCCAGAACCAAGGGATGCTTCAGATATGGTTAAATGTTTCAGAGTAGGACAATCCCGTAAAACATGAAAAAATCCATCCTCAAGCAGCCCTTTTCCCACAGTTAGAAATTTGATATTTCTGCATATCAAGAATCAGCTTCATAAGCATTTTGCACCACCAAAAGATGCATTTACAGAAAATAGGATAAACAAGAGAATTACCTTAGTGTGAACAAAAATTCCATAGATATCACATCCACGAATGGAACTCCAAGAATATTAACTTCTGTGGCCCTGGGGTAACGTCTGCACATTTCTCCAACTGCAATCAGGAAGGTGCATGAATACAACTTTTGAACTGCCTCAACATTTAAAATCATGAAGTGATCTCATGTCCAACTAATATTTTCCTTTTAGACATTAAATCAAGAAAATATAAAAATTGCTCTGAGAGATGAACGCAACCCAACAAGCAACACTTTGTTAATGAAACAGAAAGCCTATCTATTCTTCTCTAACACCACAAGAAGGATTTCACAACATCTATTACCATCCCCAAACGTGTGCAGAAGAAAGTAAATTACGTTTTTCCAGAACGTGTCAATGTACACTGGAAGCAAATATAATCCTAAGGCATACTATAATTACATCTACCAACACTAGCCACAAGATCATATCAAATTTAAACCATGGTAAAAGCTGTTCAACCAGAATAGAATAGCATCAGCGGAAACCTACACTGAACAGGAGTTATGTTCCTGTTTTCAAAATTTAAAAACTTCCAAAAATCTTCATGGCTACTGGCTGCTCGCCACTGCCGGCAGACTCTGGCTGCTCTACAGAGATCTATATGGCCCAAGAAAGAAAAAACCTAGTAACAACACGAAAAAGAAAAGAAAATGATTAAAACCCTATAATTATTTGATATTTTCAAGCTAAAAAATAAGGAAAACTAATTAAAACCGCAAGGGTCAGACTTTTTTTTTCCTCCAAACATACATAAAAAAAAATTGTATCTATCAAACTGGTGCAGTGCATATAATTGACAATATTGTTTCCTCAAGTACTGTTGATGCAACCACAGCACTGATTTTCATGGAATCAATTGAAACTAAACTCAATATAACCTGGCCTTGCAAATCAAAGCCCAAGAATTGCATACCATTATTTATTCTTACTTTATTAGTTTACTATTTAGTAGTTTTTCCAAGGTTTTGGTATTTTGAATGAACATTTTGCTCATTTATTTATTATTACTATAGAGGAAACTTGAAATAGAAGCTCTTTCTTCTAGAAAAGCTGTACATAACATTAATGGGGAATTTCCACAATGAATCAAGTATTAACGCTAGCCACTCTCAAAATACTATGAAAGGTTCTTCCTTCCCTAATTTCTCCTTAATTTTTTCCTTGAACATCTAAATCACAGATTCAAACACTTGCTTTCACTTTCTTTTTAATTTCCAGAAAGACTTTTGCAAATTGTGTACCTTACTATCTGTAGTTTGAATTAAAAACCCACAAAAAAGAGAAACTAGGTGCACCAATGCTCACAAGGGTCTCTTGCGCGCAGCCTAACCCTGCCTTTTTAAGAGAACATTTACTCAGGCTCTAGCTTTTCACTCCTAATATTTATAAAGACAATCTAGTCCCCCACAAAAGCAGAGAATTTTGCTCCTCCATATCACCGCGGTAATGGTGCAAAATATCTAGTAAGAAAGATTTGAACATGCTTCACTCATATCAGACTCCAAGGATAATAGTATCAACACTTGGGAAAAATTGGAGACAACTTTTGCACAAACAAATAGCAGAGAAACCATGTGGACCTGCTTTGGAGGTTTTAGAAGGAGGAAATTAAAAAGTAAATTTGATACACAAACTTGTATATTATGGCCTTTTCAAATGCTTGAGGGTGAGAATGAAATATTTGTCTCATAGTGGAAGTAGTCGAAATAATATTCTAAAATTTCAATTTGTTAGAAATTTTCCCAAAATAATTAAGCATACCATGTGGAGCAAATCATCGGTGAGGTCCATTTTCACTTCCATGTCCTCAGATATTGAAGCACCATCCCCCATGGCATTACTACTTCCAGTAGTAGGATCTCGGGGTAATCCACCATCAAAATCATTTGAAACAGAATTCAAGTAGCGAATCATCTCAGTTTCGGAGGGAAAGTATGTCTGGAACGGTTCATGAGCCCTTTCTGATGATGATGCAGAAGAACCTAGGCAAGCAATTGCATCGAAATGGCACAACCTGAAATTAATTTTATAGATAAGAATTTGAACAGTACAAGACATAGCATGGAACAATTTTCAAAAAAGATTTTCCATGCTAAGGTTATAAATTTCTCTTCAACCTGAACTGGATTAATTTACAGGAGACTAACCAGAATTAGCAGCAACTAATACTAAACCCGATACAAAAAGGAAAGACATCTTCGCCAGAACTTATTTGACATGAAATCAAGAAACATAGTGAAATAATGTAAACAGAGAAATAAAATAAAAATTAAAAAAAAAAGAATTCGTGCAAGTTGCATTGGCAACAAATCAAATGAGTTTTCAATAAAATATGAGCTTAAATCTCTCAAAACAAGTCGAAACAAAATTGACCAATTCATGTAAAAAGTTTTAAATGTATCGACATACTAACCCAGATATACATAAAAAAAATAAAAATAAAAACCAATTGTTTTAACCAAAAAAGGTGAGATATTAAATAGCAACTAATAAGATTTCTACCACCTGTATGCTACTCATATCACCATCACCATTATTATCCACCTGATGCTCATATTTACAATTTATATAGCCCCGAGTAGAAAGGGGTAAACATGTTGTCAGGCCGTTATAAATTTCAAAAAAGCTTCGATCCTTTTCACAAATTGCAAGTAGTTCACTATCATGCCCCCCTTCCTTCTATCTCTCTATCTTCTCAACTCTTTGTCTTGCACCACATCCCCACTACTATATCTATTGCAAATCACCAGCCCTCTCTTCATAACCCAACCAAACCTTCCACCCCACCCTGAAAATTACATTAACTTACACTCTAGAGTGTAGACACATCAATTGAAGGCTCATCCAAACTGTAGCTTTACGGACAAACCCGTTAATATTTATGGTGTTTGAGTTTTAAAAAAAATAATCACTATGTAGGAACTGCAGGCTACCACATCTTATTTCCACCATAAAAGAAAAAAATCTGAAAGATATATGTAATATATATTTATAATTGAGAGTAACAGACGAGGGCATAGACAATTCACTCCAAATCATTCTTCATGCGCAACTTATATCCTCGACATAACAATAAGAACCTTGCATTCATCTTCTGTACCGTAGATGAACCGAAGTACAACAACTCAGTTCCATATTTCACACACTTTAGAGAGCTTGACACCATTGGTAATAATGCAATTTCAAGAAAAAAACAACAGAACCAATAAAAAAAATACATCAAATACCAGAAAAAATACAAAGAAAAGAAAAATAGGACACAGCAAACTCACGATTCTTTACAAGTTACATGCAGCTACACAACCTAGACAACAGATAAAATCTCATACAGAAACAACTAATTCACCCCATGGAAAAAAGTAGCAACCATAAAAATAATGCACAGGTGATGGAGAGCTTACTGTGACAGAGCAATTTTTGGTCTTTTGTGGTGAAAATCATGACCAGTACCATCCCTTTCTTTCCCCAAAAAACCTTGATCGGTTAAGGTACACTGTGCATCGACGTTTGAAAGTTCTTCACTCGCCTGAGTGGTTGTGCTTGTAGAGGCATGAAGCTCAGCATGATTAGGAAGCCCAATTTCTAGGTCTAAGTTAGGTTGATGGTATGGCAATGCATTGAGAGGCTGCACATCAGATGCAGCAACTATGGGCAAACTACTAGCAATTGAAGATACACCACCTCTCTGTTGATTCCTTACAGATCCCAATTCCCCCATCTGTTCACCGTTTGATACTCCAGATCCTTCATATTGCCCCAAAAAGAATTCCAGCGTCAAATCATCCATGTTTTCATTATTTGCCATATTAAAAGGTTCCTCTTCCTCATTCCATGGCGGAACAAACTGCCCATTTATGCTTTTATTGGTATTATCCCCCATGGCACACCAGACACAAAAATTCCTCTAACAAAAGAAGAAAGACCTACACAGAGCCCTGAAATTTACTTCCTAAATTCAAAAAACCAGCACCAATATTCAGTTGAAGATCACGAGACGGATCTATTCACCATAAATCGACCACGGCACTCAAACCTGGAACAAAATTTACCAACACAAGGAAACCAGACTAAGATAAAGTAACAAACAATCTTTATCAAAAAAAAAGATAAAGCAACAAAATTTCCACACAAATGCAGAAGGAAGCAAAGATAAGAGCCCCAACGACCCTTCCCAAGAAACCTCAGGAAAATAAAATTCTTTTTGACCAGATAAAACTCCATGCTACCGAATCGGTGTCCCACCATTCCCCAGCTTTACAATACCAACAAGATTGGAAAAGCACACATAACAAGAGAAATATGCAAGCTATTCTAGCTGTAATTTTAGATTTCCGACTGAAACCGCTAAAATTATGGAACCAGCAAATAGCAACAGCAAAAAAATGAGCAAATTCTATGTCAGCCGCCATGGTGGAGCATCCATCCGCAGCCGACAGGACTCCCAATCATTCTGACTAAACCCCTATCACCGTCAACGATAGAGCATGTATTCAAAAGACCAAAACTCGTAGATAAAAGCGATCCACCAAAGCATGATGAAGCCAAATCAAAAAGAAAGATTCTTGCTTGCTGCTTCACCCCTCCTAAACTCTCCAAGCCTCCCCCTTTTCTTCCCCATTCTTCTCGAATCCCTCACTACAACCACCAAAAAGTCAACAATCGAAGAGAAAAAAGCAGCATACCACCTCGCCGCGACCCCCCCCCCTCCCAAGTCAACCAACGTAGAAAAAAACGATTCACCACATCCCCACTCCATGTCAACGCCGAGGCACAAAAAGGAAGGAATCTTGATCCCAGCTTTCTCCCATCCACACGGGATCGCCGCAAAAGAAGATCAAATTCAATAGCGCCGCCGCATTTCGGAATCAGACATGGGGCGGGATCGAAACCTGGTTTCGGGTAAAGACTCTTACTTTTGCAGACATCGGACGTGGAGCGGAGCTGAGCTCTGAGCTACGCCCGCGCAGTCCCCATATCGTCGCCGGCGGTGCGTCTCCGACGAGGAGCTGGTCGGGGAAGACGGAGCAGGAAGCGATCCTTTTATGCCGCTCCGATCGGCACGGGTACACCATACGTGCGAACAAATCGCACGTGCGAGGGAATGTGCCTCGTACAAACGTTTCTCACGCGGGGCATCGATGTCCGTTGGTAGGGACCGCCTGGCCGACTTAAATGTTCGAGTCCGACCGATATCTACAAGGTACCCATCTATCCCATTTATTATGTTTATTTATGTGATATATATATATATATATTAATTATTAGTTGGTTGTCTAAAATGTCAATTCATACAAGGCATATGTATATTAAATATAAATTTCAATTTTAAAAACAAATAGTGATGATATGATTTTTTGTTGTGTTTTTAAATACTGACTGAATATCCTACTTGATTTTATTAAGAAGGGTGGTTTAAATTGAGTATGAATAATATTTACATAATATATAATATTTGTAATATAGATATATATATATATATAGATAATGAGTTAAATGGAGGCTAATAATTAACATATGTGACTTATGATATAAAGATTATGGGCTTGAATTGTGTGCGGTTATGGAAGTTATAGATTGTTGTGTAGGTGAGCTTCCTTATTATAGAACAAGTTCACTTAAAATATCTAAATATTTAATTTAGAGTTTGATTTTTTTTTGAGTTTGGTTATATTAAAATAAAATTTTCATTTAAAATTGGTAAAATATATTTAAAATATTTGTGTTGTATATAAATTTGGGCCAACCATATAAAAAGCGATATTTTGTGAAAACCAAAACATATCACACGAGAAAAGTCTAATTTTGTTTCAGATTATGACTTGTGTCTATTTAGAGAGAGGTTAGAAGGAAACAACAATATTCTATATTTGTTATAGTTTGTAGGTCAATGTTGGTTAGATTGTGTTTGATATTTAGTATTATTCAATGCAAAGTCAATTATGAAAGTTTTATTTTATTAAGGAGGAAAATAATAACGAATTTAAAATTTTATCTTCTTTTTTAAAGTAGAGAAGGTTTTTATTACCATTTTGATTGTACGTATTTCAATAATAAGCTATCTACAAAACAACATCAAATATTTATATAACAAGAAAATTTTTAACAAATAATACTTTAAGACTATAAGATCCTTAAAATGTAAATAATTATGAAACCCATTAATTATACCCAAAAATAAATTATATATATATTATGTTATTATTTATATTTATTTATATTTATTGAATGTAATAAATATTTCTTTTCATTTCTTTCGAACATATTTAATAATAAATTTTTCTCAATCTTTTTAAAATAAATTAATTTATATAATATATGTGTATTGCGTGGGAATCTCGGTTTGTGGGGATGACAAGCCCATTAGTGGGGATGATCGACCACTAAATTTGGACAATGACCTCCAAATTTGAACTCTTATAGTTACATACATATATATATATATATATATATATATATATATATAT